>JZKD02S1788136.1:90111-101684 GCA_000966675.3 Picea glauca | reverse complement strand
AGGATATGAGTCCCCATGCATTTTTAGAGAGGTGGTAATCCTCTTTGTAAAAAATATATATCTATGATATCTTGGATTAGGAGAATACTTAGGAAGTAAACCCTAGGTCTTTATTGCTTGAATGTATGAAATGATATGGTTCTTCAATAACCTAATATGATCTTTGTATGCAGCAAGAAGTCTTTAAACATTTGAAAAGATTTAAGGAGGGCTTCGACATCAAAAAATTTATATGATCAACATCACATACACAATATTCTTAATCATATATAAGTGCATCCATGTCTTCTTCGCGAAAAATAGGAGAGAATAATTTGATCATCTCAAATAATTTTAAAAGAGTACTACTATCAAGGTCAAAAGATAATTTGATATGTCAATCCCAAATACCTCATACTTAAGACTCAAAGTTACAAGATACAATCGAAATCAACCCTGAAACAATTATTTGTAGAGTCTATTCATGAAAAATATTCTTCATTACAAAAGTTTTGAAAGTCATGTACATGGATGTAAACGCTCCATGATCATACAAGAAAAATATAACAGAATAATACAAGAATAACACTCAAGAGCTCAACCTTGTGCCCAACTCAGAGACTTAAGCATAAAGCTATGAGAAATGGTGTAGAAGAATAGAAAAACTGGAGAAGATGGAGATATCTCTTCATTGATAAGAATCTTGGATATACATTTGTGGTTGTACATTCTTCTTCCTCTGCTATCCTTCCCTGCCCCTCTGACGATTATGACTCTTGGAACACTTGATGAAGCCATTCTTTTCTTTTTAAAATGAGATCTTCTAACTACTTGAGTAGTTAGGGTTTTTCCTCTTCTTGAATTTCCCATACAATTATTTTCTTGAAGTATTATCTTTAATTAAAGCCTCATTAATGAAATTATATCATCAATATATACATATCTAAAATGGGTCCCTTTCCCTTTTTAATAAAAGTTTATAATTAAACTTTATTTTCAAAAAATTAATTAATTTCCCCTTTTTAAATGAGGTACTGTGTTTTAATTTTCTGTAATTGAAAATCAACTTTTTAGCGATGGAAACAAGTTGTGATATTATATTCATTATATTACATTTCCATAGATATATTTTTTTCCCAAATCTATCGCCCGGATCTCAATATATGAGTTGGTGAAGTTGAGTTGTCATGCACTCCCATTAAAAATGAAGCTGATTGATATTTTAATTTCTTGGGAAAACGTAGCAACCTTAAATCATTGAAACTTGTACCATCATCTTCTACATTGAAATTTATTTCCAACAGTATAAATTTTTCACGATTATGTAACGTCCCTGACCAACCAAGTCGGGAAACACCACTACATTTCTACTATGTTACCAAACTGTAACATACCCATCCTCCCACAAGACAGACATGCCACACCAAGAACGTACCTCTTGGATGATTTTGAATCTCTGATAACAATTAATTAATAAAGAGGCATTAAATACATACATGCAATGATCAAGATTCATACCACAACATAAAATACATGCACAGTATACCATGCACAACATTAACTAGAAAGCATGCATATTATAGGTACAATCTCAGGTATAATAATTTGATACACAACGGAAATAAAAACACAAGAAAAAGAAACCCTAACAGAGGGTACTTATCTTTTATAAAGGAATACACCAACTGGCTACAAACCAAGGACGTTCCACCCAATTGTAAACATTGTTGTTCCAAGTTTCAATAGAAATGTCACCCTTGATCCAGGGTTATGAATCCACAAGGATGGTTCCAAAGTGTTACTTGGCTTCCCAAACCAGTCAGCACTCAAGCTCACACAGCATTCTCTAGCACTCACAGAAATCCAAGTACTCAGTTGTCTTCTACCCATCCTACACCACCCAAGAGAATGGACCTCCACCCTTCTCTGCCATGCAGTCCCTTAAGTAATCCCTCTCCTTCCATGGCTCTAGTGAAGTTGGTCCAGAATCTCCATTTTGGGACTCTAAGGACTCGTAGTTGTGATCAAATTTGAACACATTCCAATCATCTTAGACATGCAAGCCTCCAATCATGGATGGATTACACCATCAATCTCTATATCCAACAATCGTGGTTGTTCTTTAACATTTTTTCTTCCTTTCCCAAGCCAAGACATGAAAATGAGGAAAGGTGAGTGAGTGAATGAATGAATGGACTATAGACTCCATGAGAGAGGATGAACAGTGAAAAAAGTGGGTGAATGAACACGTGAGGTGACTAGAAACAACACCATAATGGGGATGGGAATGAGAGTGAGTGAATGACCAAAATTAATGAAAGAATTATCCAACCCGGGGAACCCCTTCCACAGACCAGGGATGGGTTTTTGTAATTTGTTGGGATCAAGAACCTCTTGTAATTCCCCCAAGAGTTCATGTAACTGATTTCCCCCTCCCCATTACACAAAATGGGTAATATAAAATAAATAATCACTTAGCCCCTCAATCCCCCTCTCTTGTGGAATCATAGTCCCTTATAACTCTAGCCCTTGTTCGTCTAGCATCCAATGATGTATTTATTATTAATAACAATCAAAACATTACATTTATTAGGCACACTGGCCTTTTCATAATTGTTTGGGCACTCTGGCCTCTCAACAATGTAAAAATGAATTATTTAATATGGGGGCTCAAAACCTGGGGTGTTGCATCCCCTCCCCCTTATTTTGGCATTGCTCTTAGTGCATATACAAAAAATGAATCAAAAGTCCAAAATTTATTCAAAAATTTGTGGGTACTCTTCCCACATGGAATATTCATGCTCCCAGGTAGCATCTTCAGGACCGTTGTAGGTCCACTAAACTTTTACCAACTCTATAACTTGATTCTGAAGAATTTTGACATTTATATCCAGTATTCACACTGGATGGACTTGAAAGTCTCCCCCTGTCTCTACCTAAATTAGATACCATTCAATAACATGGTTAGGATCATGTACATATTTATTTAGTAAAGAGACATGAAATACATTATGTGCATTCATGGAAACAAGCAATGCAATCATGTATGCAACTAGCCCTATTCTATCCAATGTCTCAAATGGACCACATAATCTGGTTTCCATGTTTGTACAACTACCTAAATTCAAAGAGCTCTTCTTGGGATTTACTTTCAAAAGAACATACTTTCTACTTTAAATAATCTTGTTGTCCTATTCTTGTCAACATAAACCTTTTATATATCCTGAGCCGCCTTTAAATTGTGCTTAATATTAACCATCTAGTCTTCCATTTCCTTGAGAAACTCTGGCCCAGGTACCACTCTATTTGTTGGGTTGTCCCATCTTACTAGGGTACTACATTTTATACCATACAAGGCTTCAAATGGGCTCATATTCAATGAATCTTTATACCCATTATTATAGTTAAACTCAACAAAGTGTAGGTAATCTCCCCACATAGATGAATTATCCATCACATACATTCTTAACATCTCTTCAATTACTCGGTTGACCCTCTATTTCTGCCCATCTGACTAGGGATGGTATGGTGTGCTAAAGTTCATATTTGTACCGAATCCTTTAGATAATCCCTTCTAGAAATTTGAACTAAACTTAGTGTCTCTATCTGAGACAATTGTCCTAGGTATCCCATGCAACCTAGCAATTTCCCTCATGTAAATTTCTGCAATATTAATTGTTGTATGAGTTGTTTTTAGAGGAAAAAAATGAGCATCCTTTGTCAATTTATCAACCACTACCATGATTGAATCATGTTTCCTTTTTTTCCTTGGAAATTTAGTTATAAATTAAATGGTTATCACTTCCCATTTATTCTCTGGAATTGGTAATGGATGTAGCCAACCCGTTGGGTGTCTATGCTCAGCCTTCACTTTTTGACATTCCATACATATGGTGATGTAATCAACAACATCATTTTTCATTCCCAGCCAAAAGAACTGGCTTCTTATTGTTGTAATTGTTTTCTGGTAACCGAGATGTCTAGCATATGGAACATTATGCATTTCTTTTAATACCAAATTCCTAAGTTCTTCGGAACTAGGAACATAATTCTATTTTTATGCATAAGTAGTCCATCTTCCTTCATCTCATACTCTTTCATTTTCTGTTGTACATCTCCTAGCTGTAAGCTTTCCTTTACCTATAGGTAATGTTGATCTATAACAACATCATTTAAAATTATGCTCTTCAAGTTTGATTGATGCATACTGACAAATGTATCATGCATGCGATGCACTCTTCTACTAAGTGCATCGACAACTTTATTTTATTTTCCTTTGATATGCTTGATATCAAACTCATATTCACTTAAAAATTCTAGCCATCGTGTTTTCCTGGAATTCAAAGTTGGTTGTTCAAAAATATACTTTAGACCACTATGGTCCGTTCTCAATTCAAATATCTTTCCCATGAGATAATGCCTCCACATCTTCAATGCGTGAACAATGGAAGCAAGATCCAAATCATGTGTGGAATAATTCCTCTCATGTTCCTTAAGCTTTCTGGACTCATAACAAATGACAGGTCCATTTTCAATGAGGACCCCACCAAGTCCTTCTTTGCACACATATGTACATACCACAAAATTCTCATTTGGGTCAACAATATTCAAAATAGCTGCACTAGTAAGTAATTCCTTCAGCGAATTAGAATTTTCTTCACATTTTTCTATCCATTCAAATTTAATTCCCTTCTTTTGCAAAGAAATGATGGGATGAGCAATCTTAGATAACCCTGCTATAAATATTTTGTAGTATCTAGCTAACCCCATAAAATATTTGACTTCTGAAACATTCCTGGGTGTTGGCCATCCTCTAATGGATTCAATATTCTCTAGATCCACTATTATACCTTGTTCTGAAATAATGTGCCCCAAGTGATGGATATGTTCTTGATAAAAAGAACACTTACTCAGCTTGGCATACAATTGTTGTTCCCTCAGAACTTGCAATACCTATATTAGGTGATTTTTAGGCTCCTCCTTAGACTTAGAATAGACAAGTATGTTATCCAGGAATACTATGAAAAACTTATCCAAGTAATTTCTGAATATGCCATTCATTAAGCACATAAATAAATTTGGTGCATTGGACAATCTGAATGGCACCACTACAAACTCATAATTCACATACCTAGTTCTAAAGGTTGTCTTATGGATGTCTTCCTCCTTGATTCTTACCTGATGCTATCCTGATCTCAAGTCTATCTTTGAAAATATATTTGATCCTCTTAGTTGATCAAAGAGGTCATCAATTTTTGGTAGAGGATACTTGTTCTTTATAGTAGACTTATTCAGTTGTCGAAATTCAATACACAGCCTCAAGGTTCCATCCTTATTTTTGACAAAGAGTAATGGTGTTCCCCAAGGTGAAACAATTTGACGTATGTAACCTTTCTTAACAATTCCTCCAACTGCATTTGTAATTCTTTTAACTTGGGTGTACTCATTCTGTAAGGTGTTTTTGACACCTGGGAAGCTCCTGGCACTAAATCAATAGAGAAACGATTTCACTTTTTGGTGGAAACCCTGGTAAATATTCAAGGCTTGGCCCCTTTGTATACTTTGGCTCCTCCACATGGGTTGCATACAATTGACATCATTTTTTGAAACATTTGTTCAGTTGTAAGGCTAAAATCTCCCTTATAGAGATGGGTCTTGGAACTCCTTTCATAGTGCACTTTTTTCCATCTCCATTAAGACATGTAAATGTCTTGTTGTGACAATCTAGGACAACATGATGATTGTCCAACCAATCCATTCCAATTAGAATATCATAATACCCCAATGGTATGATATTTATATCAACACTATTATTCACACCATTAAGACTTATGGAACAACTTCTGACCATATCATTGATTCTCATTTTGGTTCCAGTGGCTATTTGAACCAAACTTGATTTTCCAAGATTACTTTTCTCCAAAGGTAAGCTATCCACTATTTTAGGATCAATGTAACAATGACTTGATCCTGAATCAATTAAAATAGAAAACCCATTTCCCTTATAGAGATGGGTCTTGGAACTTCATTCACAATGCTCTTTTTTCCATCTCCATCAAGACATGTAAATGTCTTGATATGACAATCTAGGACAACATGATTCTTGTACAACCAATCCATTCCAATTAGAATATCATAAGACTCCAATGGCATGATATTTATATCAACACTAGTATTCACGCCATTAAGACTTATAGAACAACTTCTGACCATATCATGGATTCTCCTTTTGGTTCCAATGGCTAGTTGAACCAAAATTGATTTTCCAAGATTAATTTTCTCCAAATGTAAACTATCCACTATTTTAGGATCAATGTAACAATGACTTTCTCCTGAATCAATTAAAATAGCAACAAACTGATTTATGATATTACCTTCCACATCGATCATGTTAGATTGGTACTATACTTGTCGATCATCTAAGGCTATATAAATCCTTCCCATGTCTTTGACTGTTGTATCCTATTAGATTTTGTGTACAGTCTTCACTCTATCATTTTTGTGTGGGAAATCCTTGTACAAGTGATCTTCTTTGCATCCCCAAAATTGGATTGGTGGGCTTCCCCTTTTTCCCAAGGAGTCTTCTTTCTTGGAATCATCCTTAGCATACTGGTCTTGATGATTTTTATTAGGCTCATTCCTATTGAGAGGAGGCTTGAATCCATTCCTCCTTTGATCAAAATTCTCCTTCTTCTTGTCCTTCCAATATTTTTGCATGGACTCTCTTCCCTAGCCTTGCTCATACAGGTATTTATCCTTCCTGATGGCCTCAGTCAAGGTCTTGGGCTCATCATACCAAATATTTTCTTTATAAAAGGCTGGAAGTCCACTCAAAAACCTCTTAATTTTCACCTTTTCATTGTTTATAAATCCAACATACTTTAACAACCCTAAGAACTTCTTCTCATATTCTTCCATAGACATGCTTCCCAGCCTAATTTCAAAGAACTCCTGCATTTTCTTGTCATAAAAATGCTTTGAGAGGTACTCCTTATAGAAATAATTCTTGAATTGATTCCAAGTGATCATATTCTTATTAATATGTTCAACTTTATTCAGTTGATCCCACAACATAGCATCTTTCCCATGTAAGTGGTAGGTGGAAATTATGGCTTCTAGATTGGATGAATAGTTATGCAATTGGAAATATCTCCTAATTCCAAGCAACCATGCTTCAACATCATCTTATGTTTCCCTTTCATCATCAAAGGATGGTGACTTGAGATTCCTCAACTCTCCTTGCAAATTGTCCACCTCATGTCTCCTTCTTCGGTGCTTAACATGAGACACCTCTGGACTGCTTAAGGAATATTTCAATGCATAAAACTTTCTCGTTGAGTAAGGAGGTGAGTGGTGTCTATGAGCTCTGATAGCACTTCTAGAATAACCCACTCTTCCATGATCATCTCTTCTTTCATGACACCTTCCTTCTTCCTCTTGATTTGATCCATTGTTGGCTTGAACTTGCAACTAATTTAATCTCTACAAAACTTGAGTATTTATCTGACTTTTCTCTCTCATTATCCTCTCATTTTCTTCCTTGTATCTCTGCACTTCTATTTTTAGGCTCTTCACAGTTTATAACAATGTTTCTTTCTCCCCCCTGCCCTTGCATCCATTATATTCTATATATGCATTGTCAATTCTGGTATTTTATCCTTCGGCCTCTTTATCATGGTTGGAGGCTCCCTCATCTTCTTTAATTTCTTCAATACGCATTTTGAGATGATATGTTTAAATCCCTTAATTCTGCAAAATGTGCAAGTGACCATTTTGTCAGAATTAAGCATATGATAAAAAAACAATTGTCAATAATGCTACAAATATTTTCAACTTGTGAATTATATATATAAATAAAACTTCCATGTTATCCCTAGGCCAATACAGAAATCAATTTTTCATAGGCACTTTCCCAAGTGACCACGACTTGAAACTGCCGACGAAATCCTTCATATCGCTTTTTTGTTTTATAATTACTATATCTGAGATTGTGTGGTTTAAGATCGATTGAGGGATGAGATAGACCATCAATAGGAGCTCTGAGACTTCGGGATTCAGGAGTTCCAGACTGTCCACACTCTCAACTCTTCTGGATTTCCAAGTCTCCGGACTACAGGATATGTTTCCACGTATCCTATCTCGATCAATGACTAGGATTTCCTTCGTAGCTCTAGGCTTCAGAGATTTTCCAAGTACCTATCTATAGATCTCCTGTAGTTCCAAACTACTAGAATTCCTCTCCTTCCTCCATGTATCATCTCTCGATCAACAGTGGAGATTAACTACGACCTTTGGGAGTTCTTGATTCAAAGAAACCTATAACACAAATTATCCATAGCACCAAGTCTTCAGACCTTAGGATCTTGCACCACTTGTTAGTTGTAACCAATGGCTGAGATGGACTCCGAACTTTGGGTCTTTAGGAGTCCTCGACCACAAATCCTTATGCCTTGAATCCTCTAGAGTGCCAAGTCTCAGAGTACGGGATCTACTTCCATGTGTCCCCTATCAATCAACGGTGAGGATTTACTTCTCTCTTCGGAGCTTCGGGGGTTTCACCTTCACCACACTTCTTTCCTTCAGAACGTTGAATTAGCGAACTCCCAGAGTCTTTGTCCATAACTAAACACCAAGAGGTTCTACGTGGCATAAAATAAGGAAAGGACACGTGGTCCTATCTGATGGGTGACACATGTCATATACTAACTGGAAGGAATGGTATTTGAAAAACATGAGACACGGTGACACATGGAAAGCATCAATTGTGTCCACATCACCCTAGGTGACGTCAGTAGGCCATGTCACTTCGATGTCTCACGACTTCAGGACTTTGGAACTTCAGAACTTTGAGAGACTTATCCACACTACACCAAAAATCCCCCAAATGGTGAATCCCCAAATAGGTTGATCTGTATACATGTGTCCTTAAACATGAACGGTCCATATTTACTTTGGATTTTGAGACATCAGAGGTTTTCTGTCGATCCCCGACCATCGGTGATCAGTGATCGAATATTTTCTTTGTCCAAAAAAAAATAAAAAATTTACCAGAATTTGTCAATCCCTGACCATCGGTCATCAACAATCAATGATTTTCCTTGGTATATCTTCCACCCTTCACCCAACTCATCGATCCCTGACCATCAACCGTTGATGATTTGTGTTGGCAAACTTCCACACTTAGAATTTTTTAAAAAATCCCCGGTGAATATGGACCATTGATCTCCCCGCCAAGATGATCTTGACCATTGATTTTCTCCAAATCCCCAAACAACCAAAATTAATACGAACCGTTGATGTTCCTCATTTTTTAAATCATCAAATCAATCCCAGCCTTCGATTTGGTAATTTCGCCAAACTTTCTCTAGCATTATAGCGACCATTAAAATTTGATTTTTTTGACCTTCTAAGTAGAATTCGGATCCGTAACTCTGCAGATTGAATCTATTAAATTCTTAGACAATCCTGGAATCATTCAAAATCGGATCCTTTCATGAATTTGGGGAATTTCACTCAAACGTTTCCATCACTTTTCCCCAAATTCGCACAGACATATAAAATATGCGACAATGAATCTTCCCGATTCGCACTTGGTCTGGCCCATAACAGTCCGGTGTTTGAACTAGAAGCTCTCATACCAATTTGTAACGTCCCTAGCCACCCAAGCTGGGAAACATCACTACAATTATACTATGTTACCAAACTATAACATACCCAACCTCCCACAGGACGGGCATGCCACACTAAGAACGCACCTCTTGGATGATTTTGAATCTCTGATAACAATTAATTGATAAAGAAGCATTAAATGCATACATGCAATTATCAATATTCATAACACAACATAAAATACATGCACAATATACCATTCACAACATTGACTAGCAAGAATGCATATTATAGGTACAATCTCATGTATAATAATTTGATATGTAGCGAAAATAAATACACAAGAAAAAGAAACCCTAACAGAGAGCAGTCATCTTTTATAAAATAAGACACCAACTGGTTACAAACCAAGGATGTTCCACCGATCCATAGAATCTATTGTTGTTCCAAGTATCAAAAATAATGTCACCCCTGAGCCAAGGATATGAATCCAAAAGGATGGTTCCAGAGTGTTACTTGGATTCCCGAACCACTCAACACTCAAGCTCTCACATGATTCTCCAGCACTCACAACAATACAAGTATCCAACTCTCTTCTACCTATCCTGCACCACCCAAGAGACTGGACCTCCACTCTTCTCTGTCACGCAGTCCCTCTCCTTCCAAGGCTCCAGTGCAGTTGGTCCAAAATATCCATTCTAGGACTTCAGGACTCGTAGTTATGATCAAAGATGAACACATGCCAAGAATCGTAAACACGAAGACCTCCAATCATGGTTGGATTACACCATCAATCTCTACAACCAACAACTGTGGTTGTTCTTCAACAGTTTGTCTTCCTTTCCCAAGCCAAGACATGAAAATGAGGAAAGGTGAGTGAGTGAATGAATGAATGGAGTACAGACTCCATGAGAGAGGATGAATAGTGAAAAAATCAGGTGAATGAACGTGCGAGGTGACCAACAACAACACCATAATGGGGACGGGAATGAGAGTGAGTGAATGACCAAAACGAATGAGAGAATTAGCCAACCCGGGGAACCCCTTCCATAGACTAGGGACAGGTTTTTGTAATTCGTGGGGATCAAGAACCACTTGGCCTTCCCCCAAGAGCTCATGTAATTGCTTCCCCCCCCTCCCATTACACAAAATGGGTAATATAAAATAAATAATCACTTAGCCCCTCAAGTCCCCTCTCTTGTGGAATCATAGCCCCCTATAACTCTAGTCCTTGTCCACCTGGCATCCAATGATGTATTTATTATTAATAATGATCAAAACATTACATTTCTTAGGAACACTGGCCTTTTCATAATTGTTTGGGAACTCTATCCTCTCATCAATGTAACAATACATTATTTGATATGGGGGCTCAAAAATTGGGGTATTACAGATTCTGACACCTGAAACTCAAGTTATGGCCTTTGCAAGATTAACACTCAACCACCATCGATCCAAATTTATGGGAAAATATGGGCCCTTGAATTAAATTTCGTCCTTCCTTGAGGAAATTCGACTTGTACCAAGTCATTGATGAGTCAACCATTAGTATATTGTAATGTCTCTCGAATGATGAATATGCCATGTGTATTCCATTAATTGGCTACTGTGTGGCACCATTCTTTGATCTCCATGTGGCACCACTCCATGTTTCCAAGTGTCATGATTTCATGCTACCAAATGTCATGATTTCATAGATCAATCTAGTCTCCATGTGATCCAAAGAGAGATTTACATATGGAATAATGTTAAAGGTAAGTGATTAAAATAATAGGTAAAATAAAAAAGTGAAAGAAAAAAATAATAGTAAAAGGTTTAAAGTAGATGAATAAAATAATAGTAAAAGGTTTAATGTAAAGTGCATAAGTGTGGGAGGGATGAGAATGTAGGAAAATGGAGGAAGGGTAGTGTAGGGGGAATGGTAGAAATGTAGGTGGCATAAAAGGGGAGGGAGAAATGTAGGGAGCGGAATGAGGGGAAGTGAC
>JZKD02S1788136.1:71397-90101 GCA_000966675.3 Picea glauca | reverse complement strand
GCTTAAAATTTAAACCTAGATATCTTGAGCATACGAACTCAGATTTCTGATCAGAAAAATGTGTGGCAAAGACGATACTAAGTGCTACACAATAAACTTACAATAGCTCAAAAATTTTCATCTTCCTATATCATTTTTTTTCTATTAATCCAAGAGTGGGAAAATATAGTTGACCAAATTTTGGTCAACAAATGGCTCCAACTGTGGGACAATGACCCCATGTGGGTTGCTAAGAACACCAGAATCTCAAGACCAACTGCCTTATCCATTGGTTGATGGATTCATGTTTAAAATGAATTCTTGTAATTATTCTTCTTTCATGGATTTATATTCAAACTTCAATATAAATACTATATTATTATGCAAAATTGAACTGAAGAAAAAAAATATGTGCATACATGATCTACCTACCCTAACTTACTTGAAAGAAAGGGGTACTTTACATGTAGGAAGATTTTCAATGGATCCATTCAAGCATTGATCTGATTTGTGGAATGAACTCCATCATTATGGAACACAATGAAACTCGTAACATTGAGTCAGGGGCACTCTCAATATGTACTAGAGAAAGATTGAATAAGGTGTTTTGAGGATATGATTGGGTTTCTTCTCCAACAATGCTCTGGAATCATAATTCAATGAAATCAATTCTTGCCTGCTCAAAAATATTATTTCCTTTGATTGGATGGAGAATTTACAATCATAACATTCTTTCATTTCTCTCCTTATCACTGTCCATGTCCAAGATTCTTTATTTAACAACAATGTCTTGAAAATAATTTTCCTTCATGTAATGGCCATCTCGTTCATTATTTTTGTCAAGATCCATTTATTCCACCAATTGTTCTTCCTGCCAAGGCTCTTGAGGATTTTCGTCGTCTATTACAAGGTTGAAATCTTCTTGTTTATTTGGTGGAGGCTCCTCAATTTCATTCTCAACTTTGTTGCTTGAAATATCTTCATATGAAGTATATAAGAGGATGAAATTTTCTTCTTGTAATTTGGAATTTTCATCTTCCTCTTTAGCAACATGACTTGAATTAGAAATTTCATCCACTCTTTGATTAGATTCTTCTTCAAAATTGGTAACTTCATTATATTGCTTCCATATGGGAGAGGATTGGTGGGAAACAACATTTAAAACATCAGTAAAAACATATGAATGAAATTTTGGGATGAACTTTTCTGCAAATGAATCTTCTAACACATCCCAATTGGTAATGGAGTTAGGAATTAATAAACTATACCATTCAAGAGAATTTCCTCATAGATTTTGTAAGAATAATATACATGTAACACGGTCTTTAGTGAGGTAGAAATCATAACATGTACCTCTAAAATTAATCAAGTGTTTCTTTTCATATTTTGAAGCATCCCCAAAGAATGTAGAAAAAAATTCAATAGAAATATCAGGCATTTTAAAGCCTATTTCTGCTAGATTTAAAGGGGTTTTATGAAAGTTCCTCCTTCTTTGGGTATTTCTCCCTTTTACTGAGTCATATAAATCCATTGATGGGCTTGATGAATAATTTAAAGAAGAATCATGACTTGAATGAAATTCTTCATTTTGAGTCTTTCCAATGAAGTTTCCAGGGTGTTCATTCTCCCAAATCTTCGGTGCTTCTTGAGTCTTTTGGAAATTATACAAAAGGTGAAACATATTTCAATAATCCTTTATAAATCCCTTGCAATTAAAATAATCATAAATTTTCTAGAATATTCTTTTCGAAACTTTGATCCATAGACATTTTTGGTTCTTCAATCCGATCTAAAGCAAGGCCTCAAATATCTTGAAAATGAATTTTTCCATGGTGTGGTTTCCAAAAATGTTGATGCTTGAATCTGTCAAGACCGAAATGACAACCTCACAAGGATATGAATCCCCCTGCAATTTTTAGAGAGGTGGTACTCCTCTTTGGATAAAAGATATATATGTGATATCTTGAATTAGGAGAATGATTAGGAAGCAAACCCTAGATCTTTACTTATTGAATTTATGAAATGATATGGTTCTTCAATAACCTAATCTGATCTTTGTATGCAACAAGAATTATTTAAACATTTGAAAAGATTGAAGGAGGGCTTCAACATCAAAATTTATTTATGATCAACATCACATACACAATCTTCTTAATCATATATAAATACATCCATGTATTCTTCTCAAAAAATAGGACAGAATAATTTGATCATATCAAAGAATTTTAAAAGAGTACTTCTATCAAGATCAAAAGATAATTTGATAGGTCAATCTCAAATACCTCATACTTAAGACACAAAGTTACAAGATATAATCGAAATCAACCCCGAATAAATTCTTTGTGGAATCTATTCATGAAAAATATTCTTCATTACAAAAGTTTTGATAGTCATGTATATGGTTGTAAACACTCCATGATCATACAGGAAAAATATTTTGGAAGAATACGAGAAGAACACTCAAGAACTCAGCCTTGTGTCCAACTCAGAGACTTAAGCATAAAGCTATGAGAAATGGTGTAGAATAATAGAAAGAGTGGAGAAGATGGAGATCTCTCTTCATTGATCATAAGCTTGGTTATAAATTCATGGTTGTACACTCTTCTCCCTCTAATCTTCTTCCCTTCCCCTATGAC
This sequence comes from Picea glauca, assembly GCA_000966675.3. Lineage (NCBI taxonomy): Eukaryota > Viridiplantae > Streptophyta > Pinopsida > Pinales > Pinaceae > Picea > Picea glauca. The sequence goes on along the minus strand of JZKD02S1788136.1, from coordinate 87,486 downwards.
AATTCTGACTCTTGGAACACTTGATGAATCTCTTCTTCTCTTTTAAAAATGATATCTTCTAACTACTTGAGTAGCTAGGGATTTTCCTCTTCTTGGATTTCTTGTACAATTATTTTCTTGAAGTATTCTATTTAATTAAAGTCTCATTAATTCTTCATTAATGAAAATATATCATCAATATATACATATATAAAATGGGTCCCTTTCCATTTTTAATGAAAGTTTTTAATTGAACTTTTATTTTCAAAAAATTAATTAATTGCCCCTTTTTAAATGAGGGAATCTGTTTTAATTTTTTGAAAATGTGTTAACCCCTAGATTTTCACCCTAGAAAATATTGAGGGTTAAGAGCCAGAAAGAAACACTTTGGTTGGCATACTGATATTTTCCCAGGTTTGTATCACTTATGTTGAGAAGGAGGTTGGTTCACACACGAGGCAGGTGCATGATTAGTACAAGGTTACTTAGTTCAAGAGTCACAGTTTACCCGGATTTAAGCATTTGTGAGAGAGATATGTATATAGGTCTCGCTACTTTTTAGGAGGCATAGTTTGAGTGGGGTCTCCTGACAGTGGTTCTACAGCATGAGTCCTTGAAGGATTTTAGGCTCGATGACATTTTTTTGGGCGACATGCAGGAACTTTCTGTTTTTGGCAGGTTGTGATTCAGGCCCTAGATTCATATTTCGAGAGAACAATATTGATCCTTGAGGCATCTAGAGACCTTTGGATCTTTTTTGGATGATGTCACCCATATTGTTATTTTTAGCAGGTTGAGCATCAGGGCTCACATGACAGTTTTGATGGCATATTCAGTACGTATCATGTATGTGGAATTGTTTTCTAAAAATAGAACCAAGAATCTATTTTTAGAGAACCCTATTTTTAGAGGTTATTTTTTTAGTTGCCTCTATATTTAGAAAGTCTAGTCATCATCCATGCAATACCAAGTGGCAGCCTCCGAGGTAGACATGTGACAATGATGTGGCATCCACCTAGGCTAGGGCGCATATTCCTAAAATTGGAGCATATGATAATTAATTTATGATGGAAAGAGAGGTCCAATGAGTTTCCTAAAATTATCTCCCTCATGCACTCATGCACCCACTCTAAATTTAGACTCTATTTTTACCCCCTTCATGCATCCCTCTTTCTCCTTCAGATATGTGCCCTCTCTAGCCACATATTGGAGGCTTTCCTTGGCTTATTTCATCATTTATTGCAGTAACAACATAGTGTCTCTCTCATTCTCTTCTCTCTTTCTCTAGTCTAATGGCTCCTCTTGGAGAAAAGTAGTTATTGTATTGGTTGTAGGCTTGTCAAGTGTGGTGAAATAAAATCTCTTGGAATATTTTTCAATGAATAAGTGTGTGTTTGTCATTCAAACCTCTTTTCTTGGCGATATTATGGTAAATTTGCAATTTGATATGTCATTTTATGAACTATTTATCATGGTTAATTTCAATCATTTTGAATATTTTTCATCTTCTTTATAGTATATCTTCATTTTTCTAACCCTATAGGTTACCTCCAAACGTATGATATCGATGTTTTCACTTTTTTGGACTACTTTTGCACACTGTCCAAGACAAAAAAGATTGCTGATTTTTTCTTTTGAATGCAGAAATTGGACCTTAGATCAACCAACAAATTGCTTTCATTGTGCCTAGGGACTCCCCTTTGAGGATAGCAAGGCCTATCCCAAACGGAGAGGGGTTTATCCCATCACATATGGGGTTATTTCTACTTGAATTAGCCAAGTTTTTATTGTTTTCATAACAGGTTTATCAACTCAAATGGTAGAAATTTGTGCTAACAAATTGACACCGCTATCGGGGAACGCCAGCCTCGGTAACAATGACATTGGAGAGTTTTTATTTTATTTTCTATATTTTATTTCAATCACCTTTCAAATCCACAGGATATAGGGGAAGCTCCATAGGGAACTTACAAGAAGATCTCCCAGTTTTGATTCCCTCATAAATTCAAGTTTTGAGCTTCAACAAACTTTAATATATTTTTTTGGAACAAGACTTTTCTTTTACCAAGAACTCTTATCAAAGTTGGTAAGCATATGAGTTCTTAGGTAATTTATTTTTTATAAGCACTATGGTAAGTGTATCTTCGACATCCTCATCTTTATTTTCAAGTTGAGCTAGTAGTACGGTAGCAACTGTGCTTTCTTTTATCTGAGCCTAACAATATGGATGCAGTTGTGAGGCCACCCATAAGGTGGATATTTTCTTCCTTTTACCCACTAAGTTTTTTTGCATTCCCATATTATCCTCATGACTTTCCTACACATAGGTGGCTTAAATTCATACCTTTGTTTTCATGGACGCTAGGAGAATCATTTAGGGATCACATGGCTAAACTTTTGGAAGTGGTGAGTGATTTTAATGTGGAACATGAAGATGTGGTGATGAGAATGTTTGTGTCGATCCTTGATTGGGAGGCAAGAGAATTGTACAAGTACATTCCATATGCCTCCATTGATGGATGGGATTCCTTCTAGGATAAATTCATTGAAAGATGGGAAAACACACAAGACATTTTCTTCTTATGCACAATTGTTTCAATTATTAAAAAGAATGAAAGTGAAACTATTTTTCAATTTAACGCTCATTTTTTCAAATTTTACAATCGAAATCCTTACAGAGTGAGGCCTAATGAAATTGTTTCTTTAATTTATTAGCTTTGGGAATTTGATGTTATTTTTGGTGGTTTTATCAAGAATGAAGACCCTCAAATTTTGTAGGAAGCGCAAGATGTCGTTATCAAGTTAGAAAGAAATCATGTCATAGCTTGTGAACTCCCTCCAATCCATGTCCCAATCCAACCAGTGAAGGAAACTCTGCTCGATGATGTTCAACCATTGGTTGTTACAGAAGTGAAATAAGTTTTTTTTATTGAAGATGAACCACAACTTGCACTGTATCAAGTTCCCAAAGATGAACATGAGGTTGATAGCCCAATTTTAGATGATCCAGAGCCACTAGCTAAACCAATTGAGTCATGGGAAGAGTTCTAAGAAGATGAAGGTGAAGATGTGATTAATATATAGTGTTCATGGGTTCCTCCCATTAGTGAAGATGAGAAATTTCAAGAGGATGAAAATCTTAAAGAGGAGGAACAATAGGTTAAACAAGTAGAGATCAATCAAAAGGAGATTTCATCTGTTCCCATCTTAGAAGAGGCTTCATCCTTTCCTATCAAAGTAGTGGTTCAGGAGTTGCTTGATCCGATACCATTAAAACAAGAGGATCTACTTGTGTTTCAACCAAATGATGATGTATCTTACACTTTACCTACAATTATGCATCTAGATATTGTTCTTCAGGATCTAGAGATTGATAAAATCTTGGATATTAGAGTTTACCATGACCTAGTTGAGCTCAGAATGATGGAGGTATTTCAGAAGGTAGATGTCAAGAGTTTTGGATCTCATGCATTCATGATTTCTATTGTTCAAATACCATGCTCTAAGTCCCAACCAACCTTTANGCTTAAAATTTAAACCTAGATATCTTGAGCATACGAACTCAGATTTCTGATCAGAAAAATGTGTGGCAAAGACGATACTAAGTGCTACACAATAAACTTACAATAGCTCAAAAATTTTCATCTTCCTATATCATTTTTTTTCTATTAATCCAAGAGTGGGAAAATATAGTTGACCAAATTTTGGTCAACAAATGGCTCCAACTGTGGGACAATGACCCCATGTGGGTTGCTAAGAACACCAGAATCTCAAGACCAACTGCCTTATCCATTGGTTGATGGATTCATGTTTAAAATGAATTCTTGTAATTATTCTTCTTTCATGGATTTATATTCAAACTTCAATATAAATACTATATTATTATGCAAAATTGAACTGAAGAAAAAAAATATGTGCATACATGATCTACCTACCCTAACTTACTTGAAAGAAAGGGGTACTTTACATGTAGGAAGATTTTCAATGGATCCATTCAAGCATTGATCTGATTTGTGGAATGAACTCCATCATTATGGAACACAATGAAACTCGTAACATTGAGTCAGGGGCACTCTCAATATGTACTAGAGAAAGATTGAATAAGGTGTTTTGAGGATATGATTGGGTTTCTTCTCCAACAATGCTCTGGAATCATAATTCAATGAAATCAATTCTTGCCTGCTCAAAAATATTATTTCCTTTGATTGGATGGAGAATTTACAATCATAACATTCTTTCATTTCTCTCCTTATCACTGTCCATGTCCAAGATTCTTTATTTAACAACAATGTCTTGAAAATAATTTTCCTTCATGTAATGGCCATCTCGTTCATTATTTTTGTCAAGATCCATTTATTCCACCAATTGTTCTTCCTGCCAAGGCTCTTGAGGATTTTCGTCGTCTATTACAAGGTTGAAATCTTCTTGTTTATTTGGTGGAGGCTCCTCAATTTCATTCTCAACTTTGTTGCTTGAAATATCTTCATATGAAGTATATAAGAGGATGAAATTTTCTTCTTGTAATTTGGAATTTTCATCTTCCTCTTTAGCAACATGACTTGAATTAGAAATTTCATCCACTCTTTGATTAGATTCTTCTTCAAAATTGGTAACTTCATTATATTGCTTCCATATGGGAGAGGATTGGTGGGAAACAACATTTAAAACATCAGTAAAAACATATGAATGAAATTTTGGGATGAACTTTTCTGCAAATGAATCTTCTAACACATCCCAATTGGTAATGGAGTTAGGAATTAATAAACTATACCATTCAAGAGAATTTCCTCATAGATTTTGTAAGAATAATATACATGTAACACGGTCTTTAGTGAGGTAGAAATCATAACATGTACCTCTAAAATTAATCAAGTGTTTCTTTTCATATTTTGAAGCATCCCCAAAGAATGTAGAAAAAAATTCAATAGAAATATCAGGCATTTTAAAGCCTATTTCTGCTAGATTTAAAGGGGTTTTATGAAAGTTCCTCCTTCTTTGGGTATTTCTCCCTTTTACTGAGTCATATAAATCCATTGATGGGCTTGATGAATAATTTAAAGAAGAATCATGACTTGAATGAAATTCTTCATTTTGAGTCTTTCCAATGAAGTTTCCAGGGTGTTCATTCTCCCAAATCTTCGGTGCTTCTTGAGTCTTTTGGAAATTATACAAAAGGTGAAACATATTTCAATAATCCTTTATAAATCCCTTGCAATTAAAATAATCATAAATTTTCTAGAATATTCTTTTCGAAACTTTGATCCATAGACATTTTTGGTTCTTCAATCCGATCTAAAGCAAGGCCTCAAATATCTTGAAAATGAATTTTTCCATGGTGTGGTTTCCAAAAATGTTGATGCTTGAATCTGTCAAGACCGAAATGACAACCTCACAAGGATATGAATCCCCCTGCAATTTTTAGAGAGGTGGTACTCCTCTTTGGATAAAAGATATATATGTGATATCTTGAATTAGGAGAATGATTAGGAAGCAAACCCTAGATCTTTACTTATTGAATTTATGAAATGATATGGTTCTTCAATAACCTAATCTGATCTTTGTATGCAACAAGAATTATTTAAACATTTGAAAAGATTGAAGGAGGGCTTCAACATCAAAATTTATTTATGATCAACATCACATACACAATCTTCTTAATCATATATAAATACATCCATGTATTCTTCTCAAAAAATAGGACAGAATAATTTGATCATATCAAAGAATTTTAAAAGAGTACTTCTATCAAGATCAAAAGATAATTTGATAGGTCAATCTCAAATACCTCATACTTAAGACACAAAGTTACAAGATATAATCGAAATCAACCCCGAATAAATTCTTTGTGGAATCTATTCATGAAAAATATTCTTCATTACAAAAGTTTTGATAGTCATGTATATGGTTGTAAACACTCCATGATCATACAGGAAAAATATTTTGGAAGAATACGAGAAGAACACTCAAGAACTCAGCCTTGTGTCCAACTCAGAGACTTAAGCATAAAGCTATGAGAAATGGTGTAGAATAATAGAAAGAGTGGAGAAGATGGAGATCTCTCTTCATTGATCATAAGCTTGGTTATAAATTCATGGTTGTACACTCTTCTCCCTCTAATCTTCTTCCCTTCCCCTATGACAATTCTGACTCTTGGAACACTTGATGAATCTCTTCTTCTCTTTTAAAAATGATATCTTCTAACTACTTGAGTAGCTAGGGATTTTCCTCTTCTTGGATTTCTTGTACAATTATTTTCTTGAAGTATTCTATTTAATTAAAGTCTCATTAATTCTTCATTAATGAAAATATATCATCAATATATACATATATAAAATGGGTCCCTTTCCATTTTTAATGAAAGTTTTTAATTGAACTTTTATTTTCAAAAAATTAATTAATTGCCCCTTTTTAAATGAGGGAATCTGTTTTAATTTTTTGAAAATGTGTTAACCCCTAGATTTTCACCCTAGAAAATATTGAGGGTTAAGAGCCAGCAAGAAACACTTTGGTTGGCATACTTATATTTTCCTAGGTTTGTATCACTTATGTTGAGAAGGAGGTTGGTTCACACACGAGGCAGGTGCATGATCAATACAAGGTTACTTAGTTCAAGAGTCACAGTTTACCCGGATTTAAGAATTTGTGAGAGAGATATGTATATAGGTCTCGCTACTTTTTAGGAGGCATAGTTTGAGTGGGGTCTCCTGACAGTGGGTCTATAGCATGAGTCCTTGAAGGATTTTAGGCTCGATGACATTTGTTTGGGTGACATGCAGGAACTTTCTGTTTTTGGCAGGTTGTGATTCAGGCCCTAGATTCATATTTCGAGAGAACAATATTGATCCTTGAGGCATCCAGAGACCTTTGGATCTTTTTTGGATGATGTCACCCATATTGTTATTTTTAGCAGGTTGAGCATCAGGGCTCGCATGACAGTTTTGATGGCATATTCAGTATGTATCATGTATGTGGAATTTTTTTCTAAAAATAGAACCAAGAATCTATTTTTAGAGAACCCTATTTTTAGAGGTTATTTTTTTAGTTGCCTCTATATTTAGAAAGTATAGTCATCATCCATGCAATACCAAGTGGCAGCCTCCGAGGTAGACATGTGACAATGATGTGGCATCCACCTAGGCTAGGGCGCATATTCCTAAAATTGGAGCATATGATAATTAATTTATGATGGAAAGAGAGGTCCAATGAGTTTCCTAAAATTATCTCCCTCATGCACTCATGCACCCACTCTAAATTTAGACTCTATTTTTACCCCCTTCATGCATCCCTCTTTCTCCTTCAGATATGTGCCCTCTCTAGCCACATATTGGAGGCTTTCCTTGGCTTATTTCATCATTTATTGCAGTAACAACATAGTGTCTCTCTCATTCTCTTCTCTCTTTCTCTAGTCTAATGGCTCCTCTTGGAGAAAAGTAGTTATTGTATTGGTTGTAGGCTTGTCAAGTGTGGTGAAATAAAATCTCTTGGAATATTTTTCAATGAATAAGTGTGTGTTTGTCATTCAAACCTCTTTTCTTGGCGATATTATGGTAAATTTGCAATTTGATATGTCATTTTATGAACTATTTATCATGGTTAATTTCAATCATTTTGAATATTTTTCATCTTCTTTATAGTATATCTTCATTTTTCTAACCCTATAGGTTACCTCCAAACGTATGATATCGATGTTTTCACTTTTTTGGACTACTTTTGCACACTGTCCAAGACAAAAAAGATTGCTGATTTTTTCTTTTGAATGCAGAAATTGGACCTTAGATCAACCAACAAATTGCTTTCATTGTGCCTAGGGACTCCCCTTTGAGGATAGCAAGGCCTATCCCAAACGGAGAGGGGTTTATCCCATCACATATGGGGTTATTTCTACTTGAATTAGCCAAGTTTTTATTGTTTTCATAACAGGTTTATCAACTCAAATGGTAGAAATTTGTGCTAACAAATTGACACCGCTATCGGGGAACGCCAGCCTCGGTAACAATGACATTGGAGAGTTTTTATTTTATTTTCTATATTTTATTTCAATCACCTTTCAAATCCACAGGATATAGGGGAAGCTCCATAGGGAACTTACAAGAAGATCTCCCAGTTTTGATTCCCTCATAAATTCAAGTTTTGAGCTTCAACAAACTTTAATATATTTTTTTGGAACAAGACTTTTCTTTTACCAAGAACTCTTATCAAAGTTGGTAAGCATATGAGTTCTTAGGTAATTTATTTTTTATAAGCACTATGGTAAGTGTATCTTCGACATCCTCATCTTTATTTTCAAGTTGAGCTAGTAGTACGGTAGCAACTGTGCTTTCTTTTATCTGAGCCTAACAATATGGATGCAGTTGTGAGGCCACCCATAAGGTGGATATTTTCTTCCTTTTACCCACTAAGTTTTTTTGCATTCCCATATTATCCTCATGACTTTCCTACACATAGGTGGCTTAAATTCATACCTTTGTTTTCATGGACGCTAGGAGAATCATTTAGGGATCACATGGCTAAACTTTTGGAAGTGGTGAGTGATTTTAATGTGGAACATGAAGATGTGGTGATGAGAATGTTTGTGTCGATCCTTGATTGGGAGGCAAGAGAATTGTACAAGTACATTCCATATGCCTCCATTGATGGATGGGATTCCTTCTAGGATAAATTCATTGAAAGATGGGAAAACACACAAGACATTTTCTTCTTATGCACAATTGTTTCAATTATTAAAAAGAATGAAAGTGAAACTATTTTTCAATTTAACGCTCATTTTTTCAAATTTTACAATCGAAATCCTTACAGAGTGAGGCCTAATGAAATTGTTTCTTTAATTTATTAGCTTTGGGAATTTGATGTTATTTTTGGTGGTTTTATCAAGAATGAAGACCCTCAAATTTTGTAGGAAGCGCAAGATGTCGTTATCAAGTTAGAAAGAAATCATGTCATAGCTTGTGAACTCCCTCCAATCCATGTCCCAATCCAACCAGTGAAGGAAACTCTGCTCGATGATGTTCAACCATTGGTTGTTACAGAAGTGAAATAAGTTTTTTTTATTGAAGATGAACCACAACTTGCACTGTATCAAGTTCCCAAAGATGAACATGAGGTTGATAGCCCAATTTTAGATGATCCAGAGCCACTAGCTAAACCAATTGAGTCATGGGAAGAGTTCTAAGAAGATGAAGGTGAAGATGTGATTAATATATAGTGTTCATGGGTTCCTCCCATTAGTGAAGATGAGAAATTTCAAGAGGATGAAAATCTTAAAGAGGAGGAACAATAGGTTAAACAAGTAGAGATCAATCAAAAGGAGATTTCATCTGTTCCCATCTTAGAAGAGGCTTCATCCTTTCCTATCAAAGTAGTGGTTCAGGAGTTGCTTGATCCGATACCATTAAAACAAGAGGATCTACTTGTGTTTCAACCAAATGATGATGTATCTTACACTTTACCTACAATTATGCATCTAGATATTGTTCTTCAGGATCTAGAGATTGATAAAATCTTGGATATTAGAGTTTACCATGACCTAGTTGAGCTCAGAATGATGGAGGTATTTCAGAAGGTAGATGTCAAGAGTTTTGGATCTCATGCATTCATGATTTCTATTGTTCAAATACCATGCTCTAAGTCCCAACCAACCTTTAGTCAACTGGAACCCTTCAGTTATGGTTTCACCAACAAGTACTTCAAGGCAACTTTGGGTCATATGATATTTCATGGTTGGTCCCCTTGGAAGGTTGATTGTGCTAACCTTTCTCATCAGATTAATCATCCAGTTGCATGGTTACATTGGTCCTTTGAGTATGATGATTTAATTATGGAAAATTTGAGGTAAACTTTTTGGGTTTAGGGTAGTTGTCTTTCCTTTCAACATTGTCTTTTCTTGTCTTTCTTTCTTTCTATTTTTTACAGTTTTAGGAAAACAATTTACTTTCCATTGCAAGTGTCTTCCATATTAATTTTTTACTTCAATATTTTCTTAAGTTTCGTTGATTTTTTCCTATTTATATCATCATGTGGCCATGTCTTGTGTGTCTTTCCTTCCATAAATAAATGGTTGTCCACTAGCACTTTTTCTAGGTCAAAATATGAATGTCTATCTTATGCATGTCGGGCCTTTATGTATATCATCAAAGTGAACTTGGATGGGAGTCGTATTTTCATTATTCCCAAAGTAGTGAGCCTTTAGGATGGGTAGTTTGAGGAGACATAGGAATATATTGAGTCGTCTTATTTTTTTTCTCCTCATCTCATATCATTGATTCCTATGTTTTGAGGTAGTCACCCCCACCATCCAGCATAGAGATATGGTACTTGGTTCTTTCATATTGATCTTCTTGAGGCATCACTTCGCACTGAGGGAAGAGAGACATCATTTCTCTTTTCTTTTTCAATAGGTCATATTGTATCGACTTCAACAACATCATCTATAGGTGACCCAGAAGTAGATCACCTTAGTATCCATTAGCCTCATTGGCAGTTATTTCACATCCAACAAGGATGAGCATCATTGGGCCATGATTGGATGATCCTTGCCACTGTTTGAATCCATCACATCTTTCATAGTGTCAGGTTGTGCTCATTCCTTAGGACCCATTGACATTATTGGTGGTGTTCCTTCGCACTTCACAGGTGTTTACATTATTCACATCTGATGAAGTGACTCTCTCCCTTGTGTTCAAAACAACACATTTACCACGGGGAGGAGTGTACATTATTGGGTGGTAGCAGGTAGTGGATTTATATGTGACCCCTTTGTTTTTAGTTTTCATTCAGAGGATTATATACTTTAATTCTATGGCCCATTGGACAGGATTTTGTACTACAAGTCATCTTACAGGTTGTTCTTCATCAGATTATGGGGTCTTTTATCATCCTTCCACACAGTTACAGAGGTATTCTTGGTACACATTCTTCAATTCAAGGAGCATCATTGGTACATCTTACAGAGTTCTCATAGGGCATCATTTTGATTATATGGACACACAGATTCTTATGGTTCTTGACATCCCGCAGGGGGATCCCGTCCCCTTGAGTCACCATTGTTAACCCATAGATTTTCACCCTTGAAAATATTGAGGGTTAAGATCCAACATGCAACACTTCAGTTGGGATACTGAGATTTTCCCAGGTTTTTAGCACTTATCTTGAGAAGGATGTTGGTTCACACACAAAGCAGGTACATGATTAGTATAGGGTTACTTAGTTCAAGAGTCACAGTCTACTTGGTTTCCATGCATTTGTGAGAGAGATGTGTATAGAAGTGTTGCTACTTTTTAGGAGGAACATTTTGAGTGGGCCTTGTGATAGTTTGAGGTAGTTCAGAGCATATTGTATGAGTCCTTACAAGATTCTAGGCCCGATGAAATTTTTTCAAGTGACATGCAAGAGCTCGCTATTTTTGGTAGGTTGTGATTCAGTCCTGAGATTCAGACTCCAAGAGCACAATATTGGTCCTTGAGGTATACAAAGGCCTTTGGACCTTCTTTTGAATGATGTCACCCAGATTGTTATTTTTAGCAGGTTGAGCATTAGGGCCTGCATGAAAAATCCGATGGAATATTTAGATCCCTTGTAGAAATACGAGATTAATGAGTATAAATTTAAGGGTATTTGGAATATTTTCCATTTTTGGCAGTATGTATGTGGACAATTTTTCTAAAAATAGAACCAATAATCTATTTTTAGAGAACCCTATTTTTAGAGGTTCTATTTTTAGTTGTTCTATTTTTAGCTGCCTCTATATTTAGTAGGTCTATTCATCATCCATGCAGTGCCAAGTGGAATCCTCCTAGGTTGACACATGGCAGTGATGTGGCATCCACCTAGGCTAGGGAGCATATTCCTAAAATTGGAGCATATGATAATTAATTTATGATGGAAGGATAGGTCGCATGAGTTTCCTAAAATTATATCACCATGCACTCATGTGCCCACTCTAAAATTAGACTCTATTTTTACCCACTTCATGCATCCCTCTTTCTCGTTGAGATATGTTCCCCCTCCAACTATATATTGGAGGCTTTCCTTGGCTTATTTCGTCGATTCTTGCAGTAGCAACATAGTGTCTCTCTCATTCTCTAGTCTAGTGGCACCTCTTTGAGGAAAGTAGTCATTGTATCGGTTATAGGGTTTTCAAGTGTGGTGAAATCAACTCTCTTGGAAGCTTTATCAATAAATAAGTGTGTGTTTGTCATTCAAACCTCTTTTCTTGGTGATATTATGGTAAATTTGTAATCTGATATGTCATTTTTTGAACTATTTACCATAGTTAATTTCAATCATTTTGAATAGTTTTCATTTTCTTTCCAGTCTATATTCATTGTGATAACCCTGTAGGTTCCTTCTAAACATATAAGATTGATTTTCTCACTGTTTTGGATCGCTTTTACATGTTGTCCAAGACAAACAAACTCACTGATTTTTTTGTTTTGAATGCATAAATTAGACCTTAGATCAGCCAACAAGGTTCTTTCATTATGCCTAGGGAATCCCGCTTAAGGCCAGCAAGGCCTAGCCCAAATGGAGAGGGTTTTATCCTGTGACATGAGTGGTTATTTCTCCTTGAATTAGCCAAGTTTTTACCAATGCCATAATAGATTTATCAACTCATATTGGAGGGTATACATTTGTGCTAACAAAGTGAAAATCAAATTTTTATCCATGGAAACCACTTATTTTATGATTTTCATCATATCTATTTTCCAAAAATATAAAGTTTTCCCAAATTCGTTGCACAGTTCTCAAGATATGAGCTCATGAATTTAAGTTGTCATATGGGCCCATTAAAAATGAACCTGAATGATGTTTAATTTATATAGAAAATGTAGAAACCTTCAATCCTTGAAACCTATACCATCATCTTCTATGTCGAAATATCTTTCCAACAGTATAATTTTTTTGTGATTCCGACACCCTAAACTCAAGTTATGACCTCCCCAAGGTTAACACTCAACAATCATCGATAAAAATTCATGGGAAGATCTGGGCCCTTGGATTAAATTTCGTCCTTGTAGATTTTATGAGGTCCTATGAGGCTGCCACCTAAGTTCTTTCCTTTACCTTAGCATGGCTCTAAGTTTCAACTGTGTGGTTGTCTTCTCTTGTTGTTTTTAGGACAACAAACAGTCACCAAACTTTCTGCTCAATAGTTAATGGTTAAGTGATCTTTTAAGGTGCCCTTGCAAGTGTTTTATTTACTCAATGTTAGCACATGCATAATACATTAAAACACATAACACTACCTCTATATCTTTGAACTTTAAAATTTTTATCTACACTTCTAAGCATGCATAAATTTGGCACTGGTATTTTTGGTCAACATGACCCTGGAGCATCATTGGTACATCTTACAGAGTTATCATAAGGAATCAGTTTGATTATATGGACACAAATATTCTTATGGTTATCAACATCCTGTAGGGGGATCATGTCCCCTTGAGCCACCATTGTTAATCCATAGATTTTCACCCTTGAAAATATTGAAAGTTAAGATCCAACATGCAACACTTCAGTTGGGATACTGATATTTTCCTAGGTTTTTAGCACTTATGTTGAGAAGGATGTTGGTTCATACACGAAACCGATACATGATTAGTACAAGGTTACTTAGTTCAAGAGTCACAGTCTACTTGGTTTCCATGCATTTGTGAGAGAGATATGTATAGAATTGTTACTACTTTTTAGGAGGAACAATTTGAGTGGGTCTGGCAGTTTGAGGCATTTCAGAGCATATTGTATGAGTCCTTATAGGATTCTAGGCCCGACGACATTTTTCCAAGTGACATGCAGGAACTCGCTATTTTTGGTAGGTTGTGATTCAGTCCCAAGATCAAACTCTGAGAGCCAGTATTGGTCCTTGAGGCATCCAAAGGCCTTTGGACTTTTTTCCGAATGATGTCACCCAGATTGCTATTTTTAGCAGGTTGAGCATTAGAGTCTGCATGAAAAATCTGATGGCATATTCAGATCCCTTGCAGAAAGACGAGATTAATGAGTATAAATTTAAGGGTATTTGGAAGATTTTCTATTTTTGGCAGTATGTATGTGAACAGTTTTTCTAAAAATAGAACTAGTAATTTATTTTTAGAGAACCCTATTTTTAGAGGTTCTATTTTTAGTTGTTCTATTTTTAGCTACCTCTATATTTAGCAGGTCTATTCATCATCCATGCAGTGCCAAGTGGAATCCTCCTAGGTCAACACATAGCAGTGATGTGGCATCGACCTAGGCGAGGGAGCATATTCCTAAAATTGGAGCATATGATCATTAATTTATGATGGAAGGATAGGTCGCATGAGTTTCCTAAAATTATATCACCATGCACTCATGCTCCCACTCTAAAATTAGACTCTATTTTTACCTACTTCATGCATCCCTCTTTCTCGTTGAGATATGCGCCCCCTCCAGCTATATATTGGAGGCTTTCCTTGGCTTATTTTGTCGATTCTTGCAGTAGCAACATAGTGTCTCTCTCATTCTCTACTCTATTGGCTCCTCTTTGAGGAAAGTATTCATTGTATTGGTTGTAGGGTTTTCAAGTGTGGTGAAATCAACTCTCTTGGAAGCTTTATCAATAAATAAGTGTCTGTTTGTCATTCAAACCTCTTTTCTTGGCGATATTATGGTAAATTTGTAATCTGGTATGTCATTTTATGAATTGTTTATCATATTTAATTTCAATCATTTTGAATAGTTTTCATGTTCTTTACAGTCTATATTCATTGTGCTAACCCTGTAGGTTCCCTCTAAACATATAAGATTGATTTTCTCACTGTTTTGGACCACTTTTACATGTTGTCCAGGACAAAAAAGCTCATTGATTTTTCATTTTGAACGCATAAATCAGACCTTAGATTAACCAACAAGATTCTTTCATTATGCCTAGGGAATCTCGCCTGAGGCCAGCAAGGCCTAGCCCAAATGGAGAGGGTTTTATCCCGTGACATGAGTGGCTATTTCTCCTTCAATTAGCCAAGTTTTTACCGATGTCATAATAGATTTATCCACTCATATTGGAGGGTAGAAATTTGTGCTAAAAAGGTGAAAAACAATTTTTTAGCCATAAAAACCTCTTATTTTATGATTTTCATCATATCCACTTTCCAAAAATATAAATTTTTCCCAAATTTATTGCATAGTTCTCAAGATATGAGCTCATGAATTTAAGTTGTCACATGGGCCCATTAAAAATGAACCTGACTGATGTTTAATTTATAAGGAAAATGTAGAAACCTTCAATCCTTGAAACCTATACCATCATCATCTACGTCGAAATATATTTCCAACAGTATAAATTTTTTGTGATTCCAACACCCAGAACTCGAGTTATGACCTCCCCAAGATTAACACTCAACAATCGTCGATCAAAATTCATGGGCAGATCTGGGCCCTTCGATTAAATTTTTTCCTTGTAGATTTTATGAGGTCCTATGAGGCTGCAAAATAAGCTATGTCCTTCACCTTAGCATGGCTCTAAGTTTCAATTGTCTGCTTGTCTTATCTTGTTGTTTTTAGGACAGCAAACAGTCACCAAACTTTCTTCTCAATATTTAATGGTTAAGTGCTATTTTAAGGTGCCCTTGTAAGTGTTTTCTTTACTCAATGTTATCACATTCATAATACATTAAAACACATAAAACTACCTCTATATCTTTGAACTTAAAAATTTTGATCTATACTTCTAAGCATGCATAAATTTGACACGGGTATTTTTGGTCAACATGTCCCTGGATAAACCACCCCCCCCCGGGGGGGAAACCAGTTTGGGATATATATCTATATAATGATGATCAAAGCATGATATACAACAAGTAATACAATACAAAGGAACCTGTATATATAGCAAGCTCCTCACGATCCTTTCCACAAGATCCAATGAGATATGCACCCAAAGCTTCGTGCGCCCTCTCCCTTTGTTGCTCTCTCCACTGAAATGAAGCACCCTCCTTTCTCTATAACCCAATGAGGAAACCCCTCCACATAAATATGCACCTCTATGCTACCTCTCCACTGAACTAGTCAGAACTGACTTCCTCTAAGAGAAATTGCTACCAGGTAATGTGCACTCCACTCTTATGGTGCGCCCTCCTCCTAGCAGATGTGATAACCATC
>JZKD02S1788136.1:0-12847 GCA_000966675.3 Picea glauca | reverse complement strand
GTAAAAGGAGGTTGCCCCCTCGAAGAGGCTTATTATCTGAAATTATCTCTTTTTCAAGGCGTTGAGTACTTTTCCTGAGGTTTTTCTATGCTATATTGTTGTTTGGTTCTTAAGAGATTCTCATCAGCATTAGCAGAAGGTGGTTTTGGGTTTGCATAAGTTATTCACATAAAGGTTCGAGAGATAGGCGATCCCCTCCGACATCGACAAAATACAAGAAGGATAGACGTTAACAAAGGACATAAATAAATCATCGATAGTCGATGCCTGATGCTCTTTATTAGGATCGGGGATATCCAGAAAAATCACAACAATCATTTCGACCACGATAAAGTTATCTCCGATCGCCAATCCCCGATGCGTTTTAGACATCGAGACTTTTTCGAGGGAGCCGATCTGAGAGAACTTGAGTAAGTTTATCGTCTATCGTCGATCCTTGACACTTTTCAATTTTGGGAAGATAGGATTGGGTTGTAGAACGTATGGCTTAAAAAAAATCCTTAATCCGATTAGCATGAGCAATTAAATTCACTGGTTTTGAATGCCACGTGTCTTTACCACATAAGAGAATCGTATGATCTAGTTTTATCCCGAGTCATTTTGGTTCCCTAGGTCCTAGTCACACCTCCTAGTCAACTCTGCCATGTCAACTCTATACGGAAATATAGATCGACGTCAAAGATTTTGCAAGAGGATATCAATGAAAATTTTCACAACACAATCCTGGCCCCCGATCCACCAACAGAAAGAGCGGAATGATGGGACGTTTGCGGCATTAGATATGATCGGATTTTGGACATTTAAGGAACGAGTTTATGCCCGATCACACATTAGTTTCTACCTCGTGCGCTGATTAGACAAAAGTATTTTGAAATCACTAATAGAACACATTAACACCCACGCCTCCACCGTCAACACACGATGAATTTAAGTTTAAACATCTCTGAAGATATAGCGGAAGATTTGTTGAAATTTCACTCATAACCCGAATTAAATGGCTGATGTGACACGGTAAGGTCATCCCTGTTTAAATATCTAGAACCATTTTGAACAAATTCATTCTGCGCGTAATTTGAATTCTAGAGCGTCCAAAAGAGAAAAGTGAATAACTCAAGACTGCACTGACCCTTTTGATTATCAAAACTAGGTTTAACAAGCTTCATAGCTATGTATCAAAGTCTTTCAATTCGTTTGTTATAGTTTATATATGCGCACCCGATTTTATGGACCAATCTATAAACTCTGCTCTAGTTGCAGGAAAAATGATGCTGAGAAATCCAACCACTAGACACTCACCAAGGGTGCCCAATCTAAAGGAAGCTGAAACAGGCGAAGGCTCTTCTCCAGGGATCGAAAGGCAGTTGGAGTACATTCCCATGGTGAAGCTTGTCATCAAAACCTCGACAAAGAAATAGTTTTCCCAGCCTCCAGCCTTCGTTGATATTGAAGTAAGTACTGGGTCCAAAGTAATGCTCCCATAGTGGGGGGATCTCTTTAACAGGATCAAATGAGAAGAATACCCAGAATATATCCCACACAACGATCTAGACGTAAGGACACTTGATGACTAGGTGTTCCCGAACATCCAACGATCATATTTACACATGGTGGCAAGTAGAACCCCGATTTTCCCTTGCATAGAGGTTCCGAAATGGCTCATTGACCACACGGGCGGGAATAAATGATTTATCAATGATGAAAATGGTGGATGCATCAAAGTTTCCTCTGGACAGAAGTCCATAAGTACTATAAGCTCAGGGACCAAGAGTAGCAGCTCAACACAGACTTCATGGTAAAGTTCTATGAGTTCCATGACACCAGCCAGTTGATGGCCTCATGGTGGAAGGAGGACAAGAAATTCACTAACCAAAGAAATGGATGGTATGGAATGATTAATATGAGGGAGCCATACATCTGTTTGATGGCTCTCATTTTCCAGTTATATGGAGAAAAGGACTGCTCCAAGTTTTCGGAAGCATGGATTCCTTTGGCATACATAGTGGTGATTGTGAGGAGAATATTCAATTGGGGAGCGATGATATTGAAACTATTGAGCATCTGTGTACAACATGCTCAGAAACCGAAGGAAGGGGAGGCACCCACCTTCTACATGGCCTTGTACCTGCTCAATTTCATGTGCACAAGGAACGTCTTCATCGGCATGAATCTAAGATGGCATGTTGCAGATCTCTTGAATCACGTCTACTTCAACATATTATGGAAGAACAGGTACAAGAAGTCTTATACACTCATATATGATGAATTCATCGCTCGCATTTATTTTATTATTTTTAAGAAGGAACGCCCAAGACTATCTGTGGAAGCCAAGAAAATGATAGCAAAGGTAGGCCATTGGTATTTATACAAACACTCAACCTAAATCAGAGTGTTCGGGGCCACCGAAGCACCACATATACTACCCACTCATGTCCCAGACAGACTCGTTGTGGGGGAAATATGTTATCAGACCATCCTGGAGGGATATAACTCCACATTGGTCAAAGACAAAAAACATGCTTTCATACCCTACAGTTTTCAAATAGGATTTTATCTGGTGAAAGATACTACTCAAGACAAACTCAAAGGGCTGATCCAACTTGAGTTCAAGTTTTCGACAGGCCGATTCCGAAAGCAATACCCTAAAGGGCTGGTCCTTAAACATGCTTCACAAGTATCGTCCTCCTGGATTTATTCTCTTGATAAGTTTGAGGATGAAATTTTCACATAGAGCGCCCAGGACTGGGACGAGGTGGTGTAGAGGATGGCCAACCCAAACATGAACACATTCAAGGCCATGAGCATGGATGAATAAGTGGAAACGATAGATCAGTCGACTCAAGAGGCTCTCAGGGCCAGGGAAGATATCAGAGCGACAAAGACAACAGAGGCACAAAGAAGGGGGTTACTCTTAATAAAAAGGGTGCAGATGATCATCGACCAGTTGCAAAATGAACTTGACCTAATAGAAATGACGAGGATCCTGAACGATGACCTAGTCAAAAGCCGAGGATAACCTAGTGGCCCAGAGCTGATATAGATTGAAGAAACCACCGGGTCAGAAAACCATGAAGCCCCATCACCATAGGTCAGATCACTAGGGGAATCTTTGGCTCGGCCCGAGATAGAAAGGACATCAGGAAGGAAAAGTATACCAAATCCCCTGTTCGATTTAATTACCATCTACAATGATGAGGAGAGTTCATAGGTGTCCGTAGTCACTCCGATGCAACTTATAGAGGAGACAAAACCTGAGAAAGCATCCACCCCGGGTCCCGATGCTCCAATTTAGATCCGTCCACAGAAAAATCATGTGGTAGAAAGTGCCTTGGACACTGAGCCACTCGACATACCGAGAACCCCAATGGAAAACTCGATTGATGAGCTAGGATTGGGAGAACAAGGAGAAGAAATTCCACAACAGGAAATCGACGTTTCAATAGCCGATTACCAAGTAAGTACCAAAATCACTCTTGAGTCCTCATTTTTGGCCAGTACCTTGCCAACTGATGAGCAACAACTAGAGGCTGAGCCATCGGAACACATAGAAGAGGTTTAGGAACCCAATCTTGAATAGATACACACAGTTAGGAGCCTAGAAAAATACTCTAACTTGGGGAGAACAACAAATCTACAAACCGGTTGATGAGGTCACTGATATACAAGCAATCGCTTATGACCGAAAGAGGAAATTCATCGTGAAGAGAACCACCAAGAAAAAAAGGCTTACTTTGGATAGTTTGATCCTCATCACAACAGAGGAGAAATTGATCAGCACATAGCATGCCAAGATGTCTGATATTATCGGTGCAGGGATGGAGATCACAAATGCCACCCTGAGTAGAGAAAGGAAAGATGAAGAGGATATGGCCACTGTGCCAAAAGAGTTGAAGCATCTGTGCCATTTGGATAAATACTATTAAGACTCCACACAGGCCATGATATTTTTGAGAAGTGAATTCCAATATGCCTACAACAAATTCATGAATGAGAGGCATGTTTTCATTGCAGGGGTAGCCGACTTCCAAGAAGACACCCTTATGGTGCTAGCGACGTGAAAATACATGGAAAGATGGTATGAGAAGGCTCACCAAGCGGTGGAAAGAATTGATTACATCGACGTAGTTCAAAAGGGCTGAGATGCCGAAGAGCATGACATTCAGGTGCTAAGGGACAACATCATCGATCGTATAAGGAAGTTGGTCGAATATTGGGTGAAGATGGCCTAAGAACCTCAGCGAGAGATTCAAGAGAAATGGGCCAATTGAAAAAGAAGTTGGATCAAAATCAATTGGGGGATGAGATACATCGGTCTCCCAGAGTTCGGCTCACCCGAGGAATTTGTCGACTTGCATGAAATAGTCAAACAACATGCATAACAAGACTCGTCATGGACTACAGAGATACAAAAGGTGGTGAACATGGCACCAGGTAAAGTACAATAGTTTATGGAGCACTCGATCAAGGCTCTGGTAGTATTACATTAGTTAAATGTTAAAGTAGTCAAGTATCAGGCACATGCAATAGAAATAAAGGATATCCTTTCAGCCCCGATGGACCAACACAGATTCCCATATTACAACACCTGCGAGGAACTCTTTGTCAAGTGGTCAGAATATGAGAAGAGTCATCCACTTAAGTGACACCATTTGATGACTCTTATAAGACAGATAGATGGAAGCACCATGTGGAGATTTTTTGTTTTACTTATCTTGCACTTTTAATAGTTATTTTTAGTTAATAATTTGTTATAAATAAGAGGATCAACCTTTTATAAAAGGTTGATGGTTTTGGAAAAGACGCTCATTTTTGGAATTGTAAATAACTATTTCGGAGCTACCTTAATTGAGAAGTCTTTTTCAGGACCAGAGACAAATTTTTGGGTTACATCAAAGGTGTGTGTGATTGGATCATAAGGAGGAATTACTTCTGACTTTATCTCATGAATGGATGTTGTAATGAGTAAGAGTTTCTGAATCTATTGATAAGTTAGCTGATTCAATATTTTTATATTTCTTATCTCTAATGATGGAAAGAAAATCGTCGTGTTAATGTGTGATTAATGGTTAGAGCTAAGGAAACTATTTTTCTTGCCATCATTTTATTGCATGTATGTTTTCTTTCGATAATTGTATCTCAGCCAATAATTAAAATACCAACAAGTTGATGTATTAGTATTAGGCTTGTCACAGGTATGAAAATATTTATCTTCATGCTGAAGCACGAGGGTTATCCCAAGCTCAAAATTCTTCAGTAGTTAAAATTTTCCCTTTACCCAGCTGTTTTATACCAACACAGATATTTTAGCAAACCGACCTATTAAAATAAAATACAAAAGAGAACATTTAAAATGGAGGAATTTTCATAAGAAGATATCATGTCAATCACTATGTAAATCCCATCGATTATTTGGTCGGATCAACAGATCTGGAGAACCATTCCACTATCAAAAGTTGTAGAGTCTAATTGGGCCTCGATGATAGGTTTGGTTCCTTCTGTTGGTTTAAATGGATTTAGGACCCCTCAACCATACCTATGCATTTTATTTTTCTCATCCTTGATGAATGTGACATATTTCAACAAATATAAGAATCTTCTTTCATACTCATCTATTGTAATACTCCCAAGCTTGATTTCAAAACACTCCATTTTCTTGTCATATGATTGATTGGTTAAGTATTTCTTTTGAAAATACCTCTTGAAATCCCTCCATTTAACCTTCTTCTCATCAATGTGTTGCACTTGCATGAATTGATCCCACCACATTGATGCTTTTCCTTTTAGATAATAGATAAAAATTCTCCTTTCTGCCTATATAGAATAATTATGTAGCTGGAAGTACTTCCTCATACCCAACAACCAATTCTCTGCATATTCATCCTTATTGTGCTCACCGTCAAAGGTAGGAGGATTGATCTTATTCATTTATCCCTGTAGCTTGTCTACCCCAATCCTTCTTTGATTCTTTTTGATAGGAGATGGACTTGAGATACTGCACAGTTTCCTAAATGAATGCTTTGGTGAGTGAGGATGATGCCTATCAACATTTTTATTTTATCTTATTTTCTCATCATGAGACCTATAGATTCTTGATCTACTTGACTCTGTCTCCTTATCCATTTTCTTTTCTATTCTATCCAAGCTCTGTATCAACTTTATATTGAATTCATCTTGTTTCTCCTTGGTTTTCATAAGCCTTTCATTATAAACTTTATATCCTTGGACATCTTTTTACAGTCCCTTTATGGTTTCTACCAAGTTAATGCGCTCCTCCTTGGATTCTATACCATCAAAACCCAAACCGACATACATATCTCCAAATTCATCATCATGGATATAAGCTCTCTATGCATATTCCATGCCTTTTGAATTTCTGTTCTAATCTTATCCTTCTCTAATCGCTGTAAATTCTGCAAAATGTGCAGACAACAATATTTGTTAGATGAATTCATGAAACATTTCATGAAAACTCTACACCATTTTGTTAGAATATTTCCTTCTGAAGCCCATGTGTGCACTGGTTTTCAACACATACCAATGCGCGATGTCAATATTTAACATATACACCACGTGTTAGTATTGCACTTGCACCACAAATTATGTTTCACAAAACTCCAAATTTTTAGTGCACACACCCGTGTACCATTGTTTACTACGCATTTCCAGCGTCGCACCCTGGAACGTTCAAAATTTAGCATGCACACTTGCGCATTGTTATTTTAGGCACACCAAATTATCATTCCAAATTTTTCCTTAAATAGAAACTCGTCCCATGCATTCTTAAACTGTATCTCTGATACCAATCTATAACACCCCCATTACCAAACAACTATGATACAAATCTATAACATCCCCATTACCAAACAACTCTGATACCACAATGTAACATCCCCATTACCAAACTACTCTGATACTATTTTGTAACATTACCCAACATACTACTGAGAAATGCTACTCCAAAATCTAGTGTGTAGATTCTATTCTATAACATCAGTCTGCACAAAATACTTGAAGTAACATGCTCAACCCCAAACTGAGTTGCACCACCCAAAATTTCCTCTTTTGACATAACTTATAACAACAAAATTAACTCAAAGAAAATGTGCACACAAGGATACTAAGCACATGACTTTCCTGTGCATGTAATCCATTCTGAACATGCTATTTCTACTGCAAGCACAACCATTATGCCATCATATGCAAGTTCTATTTGCCTTGTGCATGTAGACTACTTCCTTGTGTGCACAATCAAATCCAACTTCTTGTGTAGAGAGTATTTTCCTGCGTGAAAAACTATTCTAACTTCACCTCAGAGACTCATGACCATTATCATAAGGATAACTTAACAGAAAACTAACAACAATTGTCATATTCATGCATGACTACAAATATTGAATATCAGTACCACACTTACATGTGTAAGGAACATTATATATAATAACAATTATTACTTATATGAAACAACATACAAGAATTAAACCCATAATAAACATAGATAATTAATCACATAGTAAATGAGACAAACACATAAAGACACTTATATTTTATGAAAGGTCACCAATTGCACGTAGAACACAGACATTCCTCCCATCCCCAGACTTTGTTGCTCATATAATTTCAACAATAGGTCACCCCTGATATGAGGGTTAACTCCACCAAGGAAAAAGGGTTCCTAATTCCAAGCTAAGGTATGATAATCAACAAAATTGTTCAATACAAGGTGCCCACTACTGAAACTAGTCTACAGTCTCTCATTCCCCACAAGCCTATAACACCCAAGGGAGTGTGTCCCTTCTCTAATCAATAGTCCTTCGACTTCCCCACTTCCCTTCCAGTGTTCCAGTAAAATTTTAGACATGAAGTATCAGAGACCTACAACTAATGCCCAGTGCACTAGGGAACATTTCCCAACAAAATCTCACCTAGAGAGAATGCTCACATTCCTGACAACCCACCTCTTCGACAAAAAATATCTCACCTAGAGAGAATACTCACGAGCCTAACAACCCGCCTCTTCAACAAAAAAACTCTGATTACAATACAAAACACACTCACAATATTTTCTCTATAGATAAGGTAATAGTCATCCTCTCTCAGATGGCCCGACCCCTTCTACACATGACAAAATTTAATGAAAAAAAAAATATCCCACAAAATACACTAAGGCCAACTATATATATTGGATTCCTTAAAATGGACACTTTTCACCTTTAAAACTATCTTTAGCCACCTTTTGACCCATTCCCATCCCTCGTAAACTTAGGATAAATAATTATCCATAAATTACACTTTTCAGAAATATTAATAAAATATTCCCTAGGACTTAAGTCCCCCCCCCTTTTCCCTTTTCTAATGGAGTTATTGTTGTGTCTGTTTCATCACTTGGGTGAGAAAAATAAGGTCAACTACGAGTCTAGTTGGGCCTGCTAGACAAGACATAGGTTATTGTATGAATTAAACAATACAAGAACATGAAATAAACAAACAACTAAGCTAGAAACAACTAAGGATCAATAACTAAGGAAATAAAACTAAAATGCATAAGAAACTTTCAACCAAAATCAATCAACCAAATGACCAATGATTATGCCACCAATGGATAACTATATTAGTTGGAAAACACCATAGAGAAAGGAGGACATGTGGATCCCCTCTTCTTCCTTGGGAAGGATCTTGAGTCCCCTATTTGNCCTTTTATAAAAGGTTGATGGTTTTGGAAAAGACGCTCATTTTTGGAATTGTAAATAACTATTTCGGAGCTACCTTAATTGAGAAGTCTTTTTCAGGACCAGAGACAAATTTTTGTGTTACATCAAAGGTGTGTGTGATTAGATCATAAGGAGGAATTACTTCTGACTTTATCTCATGAATGGATGTTGTAATGAGTAAGAGTTTCTGAATCTATTGATAAGTTAGCTGATTCAATATTTTTATATTTCTTATCTCTAATGATGGAAAGAAAATCGTCGTGTTAATGTGTGATTAATGGTTAGAGCTAAGGAAACTATTTTTCTTGCCATCATTTTATTGCATGTATGTTTTCTTTCGATAATTGTATCTCAGTCAATAATTAAAATACCAACAAGTTGATGTATTAGTATTAGGCTTGTCACAGGTATGAAAATATTTATCTGCATGCTGAAGCATGAGGGTTATCCCAAGCTCAAAATTCTTCAGTAGTTAAAATTTTCCCTTTACCCAGCTAGTTTATACCAACACAGATATTTTAGCAAACCGACCTATTAAAATAAAATACAAAAGAGAACATTTAAAATGGAGGAATTTTCATAAGAAGATATCATGTCAATCACTACGTAAATCCCATCGATTATTTGGTCGGATCGACAGATCTGGAGAACCATTCCACTATCAAATTTTGTAGAGTCTAATTGGGCCTCGATGATAGGTTTGGTTCCTTCTGTTGGTTTAAATGGATTTAGGACCCCTCAACAGTACCTATGCATTTTATTTTTCTCATCCTTGATGAATGTGACATATTTCAACAAATATAAGAATCTTCTTTCATACTCATCTATTGTAATACTCCCAAGCTTGATTTCAAAACACTCCATTTTCTTGTCATATGATTGATTGGTTAAGTATTTCTTTTGAAAATACCTCTTGAAATCCCTCCATTTAACCTTCTTCTCATCAATGTGTTGCACTTGCATGAATTGATCCCACCACATTGATGCTTTTCCTTTTAGATAATAGATAAAAATTCTCCTTTCTGCCTATATAGAATAATTATGTAGCTGGAAGTACTTCCTCATACCCAACAACCAATTCTCTGCATATTCATCCTTATTGTGCTCACCGTCAAAGGTAGGAGGATTGATCTTATTCATTTATCCCTGTAGCTTGTCTACCCCAATCCTTCTTTGATTCTTTTTGATAGGAGATGGACTTGAGATACTGCACAGTTTCCTAAATGAATGCTTTGGTGAGTGAGGATGATGCCTATCAACATTTTTATTTTATCTTATTTTCTCATCATGAGACCTATAGATTCTTGATCTACTTGACTCTGTCTCCTTATCCATTTTCTTTTCTATTCTATCCAAGCTCTGTATCAACTTTATATTGAATTCATCTTGTTTCTCCTTGGTTTTCATAAGCCTTTCATTATAAACTTTATATCCTTGGACATCTTTTTACAGTCCCTTTATGGTTTCTACCAAGTTAATGCGCTCCTCCTTGGATTCTATACCATCAAAACCCAAACCGACATACATATCTCCAAATTCATCATCATGGATATAAGCTCTCTATGCATATTCCATGCCTTTTGAATTTCTGTTCTAATCTTATCCTTCTCTAATCGCTGTAAATTCTGCAAAATGTGCAGACAACAATATTTGTTAGATGAATTCATGAAACATTTCATGAAAACTCTACACCATTTTGTTAGAATATTTCCTTCTGAAGCCCATGTGTGCACTGGTTTTCAACACATACCAATGCGCGATGTCAATATTTAACATATACACCACGTGTTAGTATTGCACTTGCACCACAAATTATGTTTCACAAAACTCCAAATTTTTAGTGCACACACCCGTGTACCATTGTTTACTACGCATTTCCAGCGTCGCACCCTGGAACGTTCAAAATTTAGCATGCACACTTGCGCATTGTTATTTTAGGCACACCAAATTATCATTCCAAATTTTTCCTTAAATAGAAACTCGTCCCATGCATTCTTAAACTGTATCTCTGATACCAATCTATAACACCCCCATTACCAAACAACTATGATACAAATCTATAACATCCCCATTACCAAACAACTCTGATACCACAATGTAACATCCCCATTACCAAACTACTCTGATACTATTTTGTAACATTACCCAACATACTACTGAGAAATGCTACTCCAAAATCTAGTGTGTAGATTCTATTCTATAACATCAGTCTGCACAAAATACTTGAAGTAACATGCTCAACCCCAAACTGAGTTGCACCACCCAAAATTTCCTCTTTTGACATAACTTATAACAACAAAATTAACTCAAAGAAAATGTGCACACAAGGATACTAAGCACATGACTTTCCTGTGCATGTAATCCATTCTGAACATGCTATTTCTACTGCAAGCACAACCATTATGCCATCATATGCAAGTTCTATTTGCCTTGTGCATGTAGACTACTTCCTTGTGTGCACAATCAAATCCAACTTCTTGTGTAGAGAGTATTTTCCTGCGTGAAAAACTATTCTAACTTCACCTCAGAGACTCATGACCATTATCATAAGGATAACTTAACAGAAAACTAACAACAATTGTCATATTCATGCATGACTACAAATATTGAATATCAGTACCACACTTACATGTGTAAGGAACATTATATATAATAACAATTATTACTTATATGAAACAACATACAAGAATTAAACCCATAATAAACATAGATAATTAATCACATAGTAAATGAGACAAACACATAAAGACACTTATATTTTATGAAAGGTCACCAATTGCACGTAGAACACAGACATTCCTCCCATCCCCAGACTTTGTTGCTCATATAATTTCAACAATAGGTCACCCCTGATATGAGGGTTAACTCCACCAAGGAAAAAGGGTTCCTAATTCCAAGCTAAGGTATGATAATCAACAAAATTGTTCAATACAAGGTGCCCACTACTGAAACTAGTCTACAGTCTCTCATTCCCCACAAGCCTATAACACCCAAGGGAGTGTGTCCCTTCTCTAATCAATAGTCCTTCGACTTCCCCACTTCCCTTCCAGTGTTCCAGTAAAATTTTAGACATGAAGTATCAGAGACCTACAACTAATGCCCAGTGCACTAGGGAACATTTCCCAACAAAATCTCACCTAGAGAGAATGCTCACATTCCTGACAACCCACCTCTTCGACAAAAAATATCTCACCTAGAGAGAATACTCACGAGCCTAACAACCCGCCTCTTCAACAAAAAAACTCTGATTACAATACAAAACACACTCACAATATTTTCTCTATAGATAAGGTAATAGTCATCCTCTCTCAGATGGCCCGACCCCTTCTACACATGACAAAATTTAATGAAAAAAAAAATATCCCACAAAATACACTAAGGCCAACTATATATATTGGATTCCTTAAAATGGACACTTTTCACCTTTAAAACTATCTTTAGCCACCTTTTGACCCATTCCCATCCCTCGTAAACTTAGGATAAATAATTATCCATAAATTACACTTTTCAGAAATATTAATAAAATATTCCCTAGGACTTAAGTCCCCCCCCCTTTTCCCTTTTCTAATGGAGTTATTGTTGTGTCTGTTTCATCACTTGGGTGAGAAAAATAAGGTCAACTACGAGTCTAGTTGGGCCTGCTAGACAAGACATAGGTTATTGTATGAATTAAACAATACAAGAACATGAAATAAACAAACAACTAAGCTAGAAACAACTAAGGATCAATAACTAAGGAAATAAAACTAAAATGCATAAGAAACTTTCAACCAAAATCAATCAACCAAATGACCAATGATTATGCCACCAATGGATAACTATATTAGTTGGAAAACACCATAGAGAAAGGAGGACATGTGGATCCCCTCTTCTTCCTTGGGAAGGATCTTGAGTCCCCTATTTGGGAGCTCTTCTTACAATGATAAATTAGAAAGAAAATGGTGAAGAAATCTAGGTCTATTCCCTCAAGAGGTGAGTGGAATAACTTATTGATATGTTGCTAGAATGATCTAAGAAGAAAAGAGGTTTCTTGAGGGAGGATAGAGGCAACATACCAATACTATGAGATTCTTAGATTCTTAGTGCACCCATGGCCTCCATTTATAGCATGTCTTTGAGGAAATATCCAACTGGTTCTTAGT
>JZKD02S1788125.1:16189-27492 GCA_000966675.3 Picea glauca | reverse complement strand
AAATTAATGACATTTAATCTAACAGCTCATCGTGCAAGAACCGTATAGATTGTCATTGATGGGCGAAAGGCTCGAGGAGATCTCTTATTAATACACATTAAACCAACATTTGTGGAGGGTTATATTATCCCTTCTGAGTGTTGATTTCAAAATCATGAAATGTCATTCGCACGTTGTTGGCTTGGCACGTTCACAAAACCTCCAATCCTTAATTGCTCTTCGCCACCTTCGCACTTCTAAATATGCAATAAGTAAGCTTATTGCTAACAGTTCATCATCCAGCACCCATACAGATTGTCATTAATCAACGAAAGGATCGAGGAGATTTCCCATTCATAAGCATTGAACCAACATTTGCGGAGAGTTATATTATCGCCTCCAACTGTTCATTTAACCATCGTCTGGAGAAAACGAACGTTCTCATAAACCTATGGCATCAACTCAACAACAGTTCTGTAGAGATATAATGAACATCTTCTGGTGCGAGGACCAGAACTTCCAGTGGTCCAGGGCATATTCTTATTACTCATCCCCTGCCGCCCAGAAGGAAGTAATTTGGACCTCTAGGATTGCTCGTGCATGATGTGTCCCTGAAGTTTTTTACTGTAAGGAGCTGGTCTCTTGGTGCGCCGATAAATTTATTTCAGACAAAAGAATTATTCCACTACGGGATCGCTCTTATGTTTCTTTGTCACCTCAGGTCTTCTACCAGATGTTAAGATTGTCAGAGCCAACATTGACATTCAAAGTAGAAGATTCCAAGCAGTTCCTAACAAAGCATAATAATGGGTTGGACCTCTTGCCCGATCTCTTGGAATACCCAATGGTAGTTTCTGAAGACATCACAAGCTTGCAGGTTAGTTCATTTAGAAATCCATTCCGGGAAATTGCCTAGTTGTTTACAATAATAACAGGACAGGAGTCCACAACAACTATTTCCTGGATGACTGTTTATATTTTGTATTTCACAATCAAGGAACAAGCCATTTTTTATCGGGGCAAGCTAATTTCCCATGAAATCTATTCCCAATTGTCAAGCTTCAAAAAGGAGAAGAAATTATATATGTCATCCTACTTAGTTTTTGCGATAACACATTGCTACCAGTTTCCAAAATTGTCTCTGTTCAAGAAGATCAACTGGGAATTTGACCCAGTAACGTTCTATTACCAGGCCTTGTGGAAGCACAAGGCCTCCCACTATTTTTATGAGGTTTTTAATGGCTTTGTGTCTATTTTCAAAGTTTTTTTATTAGGAGAAGATGCTCCTTTCATATCTGAACAGGAAACCAGTTTTTTGGACAGGAAGGGGACACTTGAACATCTGGATAATTACACTTTGATAAGGATTTTTGGCTCTAGGGAAAAACCTGCTATCCTTCCATGTCACATTACGGACAAAATGTTTGTTACAAAAGTAGCAAGGCAATACAAATATTGGTTGCATCTATTCCAAGAGAAGAGAAAAAAATAGTTCATTCCTCTGCCTTGGAAAGTCGGGAACTTCGTGTTGAGGAACATCAACAAAATTGGCGAATTCGCAGCCCATTCTAGCAACTTGAACCTAAGATATGTTGAAAGCCTAAGAGGGTTCGACCCCAATAATTTTTTTTTACAACATTTACAAACACTTGGCTTCGACAATTGTTTTTTTAAAAAACACCTGACCGAAAACAAAGACACTGGCGACAACGCTCCTGCTTCTAATGCCGGTGACCTAGACACAGTACAAAGCAACACTGAATTGTACAAGCAATAGGGAAAAGGCCCCAGTGAGAAGAGTGTTCAATCAGCGAATAACACACCCAAAAGTACGACATCCCGGAGCATCGCTCCAACAACCTACCACAACAACAAAGCAACTTAGATTTTTTCAAATGGAGGAGGAGATACCGACCCTCCTCACCCTAAAATTGATAGTTCTCACAAGCTTCCAGTAGACAAGAAGAGAAAAAAAATTGTGGGACAGGCGGAAGAGCCTGAAATTCAGAGTGAGAACATGGAACTTGAGCCTAATATGAATAGTGTATTCCGCTACCTTGATCAGCCCGGAGATGCGATCTAGTATAGTTGTCCAATGGACATATCTGATACCAAAAATTTTGAAAAATATGAATCCTTCGTGTTCTAGAGCATTGTTTTTGACAGCCAGTCCAAAAAATTGATTATTAAAAAAAAGATGTAAAAAATAAGAAAGGAAAATCTCGTTCAGAGGTTAACATTGCGAAGATGCGGTCATCCCAAATCTATCGACTTCACATAGCGACCACAGATGCACTTGATTATTCCATTGGAGGCATTGAGGCCGAGAATGACAGACTGAAGGACCATTTCAAGGAATTGGAAGAGGCTTTGATTCCTATGCCATTGCTTGCCAATCCTTTGGTAATAGCCATGCTTGCCACCCCTGCAACCAAGTTAAAAGGATCCTCCAGCCTCCTCGCACCGTGTAGAGGATATGTGGAGAATAATATCAAGAAAAGAATGGAACTGGTTACTGAGGCTTGGGAAACATCACAAACCATGACTTCCCTTGGAACAAGGGCACATAATTTGCTCAAACATTTGCAGGCGGAGTTAAAAGATGAAGAACATTTCTATTTAAACACGATCCTTCCTTTTGGTACCATTGTAAACAACATGATAGAAACAAGAAGAAGACAACAAGATCTCCCATCCAAAAACCGGATCGATCAATTAAATGCACGCTGGAAAGAAAAAGTGAATAATCTGCATCTCATTGTTCAGTCATGTGAACAAGCCATATCAAAGAAAGAAAAATTATTAACAAAGTTGTCCAGAATAAACTTAGCCAGAAGGACCAACGACTTCCAAGACCCCAACTTAATCGTCAACTCCCTTGCCCTTAACTAAGCAAGACTTCGATAAACATGTTGATATTTTTAAGGCGTTGTCTTTGGAAAAGTTTTACAACATCCTTGAATATGGTCAAGATGACGTCGACGACTAGCTAGTCAACTATTCAGTACAGAATGAGGAAATTGATCAGGCTCTGCATAATCTTTCTATCGACTTCAGGGAATTAGAAAAGGAACTTTTCAACATAAAAATCTGGAATGAGATCAACGTTGCCCCAATGAGAAGCTACATTGAAGAATGGCTCGAAAGGGAATTGAAGCAGGTCGCTGACGAAAGACAACAAGCAGTTGCCACGATTCCATCAGTTGTCAACGACATCAATGAAAAGGCATCAACAAGCAAATAACAAAAGGGGTCATATGTACCATCACTGTAAGTCTACTGATCACATCCTACTTTGTTATCAACCTAGTTATTCCACTTTTTTAAATAGAAATGTCTAGCCAAAGACTGATACCTTTCAATTTATTCTTTTCAGGTATTACACTCTACTATCGCCCACTTCTTCTTTCTACAATCCTATTTCTTGTACATATTACTCTTATGGTCTGCGGGAGCCACAATCCCAGTCTATATGACAAACGCATTGAAATTTTCAGGAATATATAACAAACAATATTATTTTTTGATATATTCTACTTGGCGCTTCGGAAGGGTTTTTGAAGCTAGGGTTTAATCTCTGACAGCCACAAAGGACTGCGGCCACAAGATAATGGCCCCGCAGGGGCTCCCGCAAGGCCAGGGGGAGGCGGTGACTGGCGTCTCCTACAGCCAAGTCACGATTAATGAATATCCGGCAACCAAAGTGAATCGGACGACCTTTGAAATGCCTCCAGATATGCGCGCGCAGTTGCTGGTCGAAGGGACATTCAAGGATCGGGACACGGATATGGATCCGGCTAAGGAAGATAGCTATGCAAGCGCCTCAGCTCCTTGGATCCCCGGTAAGTGCATTCCGCAAGCACCAACTGCCCCAAAATATGTCATAAACTCGCCCCGTATAAAGGAGCAGAAACAATACATGCGCGATAATGCCCTGATAGGAAAGTTTCTAGGGCTATGGCCATCGGAACGAGAACTAATCAAATGGATACAGTACTGGTGGAGGCCAAAAGGTCATTATGATCTCCAACTAGGATCGAAGGGTTTTTTCACGATCATCTTCCACAATCTAGAAGACAGGAACCATATCTTTGATGGAGGGCCTTATTTTTTTAACTCGGCGGGACTCTTCCTGAGATTCTGGACAGAAAAGTTCAGCCCCAAAAAGGAATATTTCACCCACGCGTTGGTCTGGATCAGGCTGTACTCTCTTCCCCAGGAATTCTGGTTGGAGGAAGTTCTAGCTGGCATAGGCAACACCATCGGTATTTATGTTAAGTCCTCTGAAGCAACTAAGCAGAGACGCTACACATCTTATGCACGAATATGTGTTTATCTGAACATAGCCAAGCCGCTCCCGGGTTCTATTATGATGGAATATCATGATGAGGACTGGGCTCAAACCATTGATTACGAACATATTCCCTTTCGCTGCAGGAAATGCCACGAGCATGGACATCTCTTCAGGGAATGCCCACTCAACACTATGCACAAGGAGGGGAATCCAGAAAATAGCAAGGACAAGGAGGGATTCACGCAACCGGCAGGGCGAAGACGACAGGGAGGCAGAAAGAAACTAGCTCAGGTAAGTAAAGATCCTTCCACCAGCAATAAATTTGCAATTTTACAAGATAACCCAGAGGAATCTTCAAACCCAACACATATTAACCCACCACCCCAGCACACGGCTTCTCAAACTAAGGGCCTAGAGGTTGAACAACCAACGAAGAACAAGGAGACGGAACCTCCCCCAACGAGCCCAATGAGGAATCCACCTGAGCAGCAAGAGATAGAAGACGGGGATGAGGAAATGGAGGTCGAAGAACAGGATCTAGCCGGAGTGGATTTAGAACACCTTGAGCATGCCTACCGACACCAAAAACTTTACACCATACCAAGGGATCAGCTTAGGAAGGTGCATAAAGTGTTCCTCAACTCCTCGGTGGGCTCCTCAGCCCGAGCCAGCAAAGCTCTGGGCATCCAGGGCAGTCAGACAAAAAACCCAAATAAGGCACAAAAAGATGAGAAAAAACAAGGAAGGAAATCAACAAATAAACTCATACAGGAAATTGGAAGCTTTATGGTAAACTCAGGGCAGATCCACCTGATCTCGGATAGCTTCCCCCCTCTCCCCCCCCCTCAATCATCATGAAAATAATCTCATGGAACATCAGAGGCCTCAACGGATGTAGCAAGCAGAAACTGCTACGAGATCTGATCATAGCGGAAGCACCGGATGTTGTAATGTTGCAGGAAACAAAATGTACATCAGAGGACATCAATCGACTACTCCCCTATTATTGGAAGCAGGGAGGAGTGGTCTCAATTGATGCTGCAGGAACGGCATGCGGACTTGCCCTCCTCTGGAACACCAATACTGTCCTGTTGGAAAACTTTTGCACCACCAGATGGTATATTACAGCCGATTACAGGCTCATTGGATCAGACAAGACAGGACATCTAACAATCGTCTATGGACCGGCCACTCCAAGAGACAAACATGCCTTCCTTAGAAGCCTAAGTTACCTATCCAGCCTCACACAATACCACAAATGGATAGTGGGGGGCGACTTTAATATCATCCGTAGCCTGGAGGAAAAAAAGGGAGGCTCACGACGACTAGATCGAGACTCTGGCGAATTCAACAGTTTAATAGATGACCTCAGGCTAATTGACTTAGAGGCCATTAATGGCATCCATACCTGGTCCAACAGAAGAACAGGAATTCATCAGATCGCCTGCAAACTAGACCGCTTCCTTGTGTCGGAGCCACTCATGATGGACGGCACTGCAATAGAATCTAGCATCCTAAATCGCACTGGATCGGACCACTGGCCCATTCAATTATGGTTGGACGTCCCAGCCACTCCGGGAAAGAAACCCTTCCGATTCGAACAATTCTAGTTAGATCATCCAGACTTCCAAGCAGATATACAAGGTTGGTGGAAGGAGGCGGAAATTCCCCACGGATCTAAGATGTATAGGTTCCAACAGAAGTTGAAGAATCTCAAACAAACACTAAAGTTCTGGAACAGGCACACTTCCGGCAGCATCTTTGAATCACAAAAACAGCTCACGGACCAAATGGACGAGATACAGGGTAGAATAAGAGAGCAAGGACTCACAGAGGAGCTCAAAGATCAAGAACTCAAAGTGAACCAACAGATTACAGAAAGGAAAAAGCAGGAAGAGATACTGTGGAAACAGAAGTCGCGTATACAATGGCTCAAGGAAGGGGAACGCAACACCAAATTCTTCCATCGAGCTACTATCCAGAGAAGTCAATCCAATAAGATTACGCATATCATCACGGAGGAGGGGGAGACTCTTCACTCCCACGCTGACCTGGAAACTCATTTAGTTGACTACTTCCAAGACCTTCTCACAGAACCCATCCCAAACCGAAGTGAAGCTATCAATCAGATCACAAGGCACGTGCCCACCCTTGTGACTCAGGAACAAAAAGAAGCTCTCCTTAGGCCCTTCACCATCGAAGAAGTATACCAAGCGCTTCAAGATACCCCCAAATGCAAGGCTCCGGGCCCAGATGGCTTTACTAGCAATTTCTTCCACTATTGCTGGCCGATGATTAGAACAGAGGTTTGGGAAATCCTGGAAGACTCAAGGATTATGGGAGAAGTCCTTCGGGCTTTTAATGCAACCTTCCTTGCCCTTATCCCCAAAGAGGGGCAAGCAAACAGACCGAAGCAATACAGACCTATAGCCCTCTGCAACGTCATCTACAAACTCCTCACAAAAGTCATCGCCCGCAGACTCAAACCGATCCTCCCAACAATCATATCCCCAGAACAATCGGGATATGTTGAAGGCAGAAAAATCCTGGACAACATCATCTTTGCACATGAGGTAATTCACTCACTGCAAAAAACAAAAACCCCAGGGATGCTTTTAAAGTTGGACCTATCAAAAGCCTTTGATAAACTCAACTGGGAATATATGAAAGCAATGCTAATTGTGTTTGGCTTCGATCAAAACTGGGTTACTTGGATCTTAAATATCACCTCCTTGCCCTTCTTTTCCCTGCTCATCAATGGTGTACCCTCGAAGCCCTTCTCCCCCTCAAGAGGTATTAGACAGGGAGACCCCCTGTCTCCTTTCCTTTTCATCATCATGGCGGAAGGACTCAGTAGATCTATTCACGCAGCTCTGGAAAACAACCTTTTAACCGGTTTACCCCTGCATGGCATCTCCCTGCCTATTTCTCACAGCCAGTTCATAGATGACACCCTCTTGATGGGCAGCCCGACTGCTAGAGAAGCCAACTCTCTCAAGGAGATTCTCCAAATCTTTTCCGATGCCTCAGGTCTGGAATGCAACAAAGATAAGTCTCAAATCTTCTTTTTCAATACCCCCCCCGATTCAGCTTCACATCTCGGAGATCCTTGGTTTCAACAGAAGCTCCCTTCCGTCCAAATATTTAGGCATACCCTTAATTGACAATGCCCACAAAAACTCCTCTTGGGAGCACCTCCTTTCTTCCTTCTCCAAGAGGCTCTCTTCCTGGACCTTTGGGCCAAGTTGTGGAGGAAGAAATATGCCTCTAACACGGCAGAGAATAACCTGATTAGATGGAATGGGGATAACGTGGGCTCCTTGATATGGACAGCAGCCAAGCAGAATAGGCAGATAGTCACGCAGCATGCTTTTTGGGAGATATGTAATGGAGAAACGGCTTTGTTCTGGCAGGATTCCTGGCAACAATGGCCAGCCTTAAATGTTGAGGAGTGGTCCTGCGACATTTGCACACAGGCTACAGGTAGGGGCCTAATAAAGGTAGCGGATTACTGGAAAAACAACCACAATGAGGACACTTGGCGTTGTTGGCACCTGGATCGGGAGCGATTCAACTTGGCTCAGCATATAGATCTGGCACCGCTTCAAGAAGCATTGGATAAGACGAAAATACCCATACGGGTAGGCGAAGACATACTTAGGTGGGGCTACAGACCACAGGGCTCCTACAGCACACAGGAAGCCTATCAACTCAAGACCAAGGCAGATCACACCATAAACATGAAGATTTGGGGGAAGATTTGGAATCTGAAGCACTGGCCGAAAATCACCCTTTTTCTCTGGCTAGTCTTACACTCAAGCATTCTCACCTGGGATAATCTTCTAAAACGGGGGTTTACTGGACCTTCTATATGCACTCTTTGTGGAAAGGCGGAGGAAACATTGAATCACCTACTCAACACTTGCTCTTACACAGCACAAGTCTGGGATCAAGTAGCGATAATCATGCGCACCTCGGAAGTCTCAGAGACAGTGTCATTGAAACCCTCCTCAATTGGAGGGATCAGGCTTTTAGCTCTCCCTACCTCAACAGAGTATGGCAGCTCTTACCTGGCTTTGTCCTCTGGCAAATTTGGAAAGAAAGAAACAACAGAATCTTCAGAAATAAGGCTCATCCTTGGAGTCTCTGTAGGGATCTTTGCCAACGCAATCTTATGGAAACTCTCCGCCTCAGACCTTGGTCAGATGCAGACTTAGCCTGCTCTCCCGCCGAGCTCCCCGTCCTTCGGCATTGGACTCCTCTTCCCCCCTCTCAGCTGCCCTCCTCCCCCCCTTCCAACCCCCTTCTGAGTAGCCCTTCCCTCTGGTCTCCTCCCCCAAAATATTTCCTCAAACTCAACTTTGACGGAGCCTCTAAAGGCAATCCGGGAGATGCAGGTTATGGAGTCGTTTTTCGAAATCATCTTGGACATATTTTAGCCATAGGAGCAGGCCCCCTTGGGCATTCCATGAATAATGCAGCAGAACTCTGGGGCCTTATTAAACGGTTGCAAATGGCCTCCCAGAACAACTATACAAAGCTCATCGTCGAAGGGGACTCTCAGGTCATCATTGGCCTGCTGCGAAGAATCCTACACGGGGTCAACCCGGACAACATCTCGCCAAGCTGGAGACTCACACATGGTCTGCAGATCATTGTAGGATTGTTGCATTCCCAACAGGTGATCATCCCCACTCATATCAGAAGGAAGGCGAACCAGATCGCGGATGAATTGGCTAATGTGGGTATTGAGTGGAGAGGACCAGACCTCCGCTGCTATTCTGCCCAGAACCCTGATCATCCTATCCTCCAGCAGTGTATTCGAAAAGTTGGATCAGTAGATGTTTCCCCGGATGGGGTGTTAGTGGTTTCCCCGTGGCAATGCATGGGAACGGACACAGTGCAATGCAACACGGAGCCACGTGACGGGGTCGTGCTGCAGTACAGTGCCATCCAGGGAGAGTAATGGTGTTTAAATTCGGCTTAATGGTCGAGGTAAGGGGCATTTACGCCACCCTTTGCTCCTCCGCAATTTGTATTATGGCTTGGTTCGTCGTTTTTGGCATTGCACCTTGTATGCGGTCTGAAGGGATCCTCCCTTCACGGCGCAACCAAAACCAGGCTCGCTCAGAGGCCATCGCCATTGTCTTTCTACAATTCTGGTTCAACCCTGTCCAGACCTGCTCACCTGCACACGTGAAAGAAAGAATTAGAGGAAAGCCGAAGAGGGGCTCACCCTGGAAGCCCCGTAGACCCCCGGTCTCGCCTTCAGCCTCCCCTTCGACCTGTTCCTCCTCCCACTCCCAAACTTTGTCCCCAGCCTCCTCCCCGCCACCTTTGCAGTCTTTACTTCCTCGCTCAGAGATTACCCTGCCACCTTCGCAGTCTTCGCTTCTACACTCCATGGCCATTATCCCGTGAGGGTCGACTCCGATTCAGCGTTGTCCTCAGGACCCCAGGATGCAATTCATAGTGACAATGTCCTTCCCTGGATCCTCGAGCACCTGGAGGAGTGCACCACTGGCTTTTGGCGAGTCCAAACGAGTGCGTCTCCACCCTGTGGCCCATCTCGACAATGAGCACTTCAGAGAACGATTGGGCATTCTATATGATTTAGTCTTTGAGCTCAGGAGGGAGGTGGCGGACCTCAAGTTTCGCCTGCAGGCCACAGAAGAAAATGTCGCGACCTTTCTTCATGTCCTCTCCACTCTGCAATCGGAGCTCTCCTCGGACCCGGTTGGCTCTACTCCGGGGGAGGCACCTAACACTGAGACGGATAGCATGTTGTGACAGGCAGCAGCGAAGCGGAAGGAAGCGGAAAGAAGCGGCCCTGTTGAGAACAAGGAGCGTGAGGAGCGAAAGGAAAAACGTTGGGACGACCAGCCGACCAACATCGAGGCAGAACCGTGGACAGAGGACCTCCGAGCCACGTGGATAGGCTATTCGCCAGGTGTTTAACTATCTTTTTGTTGTGCTTCCAGTTTCATTAGGCTCATAGTTTAGATGGCAGTCAGCATGAACTTTGTTTGTTTTCTGAACCGGCAACCTTCTAAGACTTGTGAATTGGAGGCTGGCTGGACTGGTTTCCCCTCTGTTGGGGCAGTCCAGTAACTACAGCCAGTATCACAGTGTATTTTGGCAACTTTTTTCAGCGTTAGCAGGCACTAAATATAATATATACTTCTTAATTACAAAAATATATATATATATATATATATATATATATATATTATTTTTTGATATATTTCAAATAAAACTGTTTTTTATCTCATTTTATATTTATGTCTACATACATTTTTATCTTCCATGAGACTATATGACATATGCATTTAAATTTCCAGGAATATGTAACTTTTTTTATATATTTCAAATTAAACTATTTTTTTTATCTCCTTTTATATTTATGATGTCATAACAGAATTTTTCAACATAGTAAAATAGATTATATACTTTCAAAAAATAGATGGGGCTCTAGAGGCCACGTGTCATTTACTGCATGGATACCACTTGTGTTTCATGTTGCTTGTCACATCTTCGTTGCAGTTTTCATCTACCTCCGCTACTTTTTCCTATCTCAATTCAACCTGACAGGGACTACGCTGCCACGCAACACTTGTTTTTATCATGTAACTCATTTAAACACAATAAATTTAAAATATTATAGTGCAAGGACATGATAATGATACATTACCTTTGCACTTGGATAGATTGGAAAGCAAATGCAAGATTCGCTGATTTGATTAATTTAACAAAAAAATTATAATTATATGTTAATTTTGTTATGCTTTTTTAATATAATGAGTTAAAAAGTGGATAAATTTTGATTTTTTTTATAAAAAGTAAAATTTTGTTCTCATGTATCATTTTTTAAAATTTTGACGATTTAGATTTTCTTAAAATATGCTAAAACTTTTTTAAATTAAATTTTATAATCAAAATTTTTATCAATAAAAATAAATTATAACTTTGATAAAATTCTTATCAAATTTATAAGAATAAAATCCTATTAAAATTATTAAAAAAAAAAAAA
>JZKD02S1788114.1:87469-101692 GCA_000966675.3 Picea glauca | reverse complement strand
ATGCATCACTGTAAGATGAACAAGCCTGTTTAATTTCAAGTCAAACTGCTTCATGGTTTTTGAGAAATGGGCCACCATCACCTATAGCCATTTTGGGTTTTTCTCGAAAACCGTGAACTGGGTTTTGTCCAAATATTTTGTGGAGAAGCATAATAATTATATTAACCTGCTGAAAAATAATAAGCTCAATTGGGTTCACCATTTAGGAGATAGTTGAAAAATATCAGCTGTCGAATTTTTAAAACAGTTTTGCAGCGAAAGTGCACTGCAAAACTACATAATCAGCCCAAATCCAAGTCTATTCAACTGCCAGTTGGAATGGAACATGCCAAATTGCTATGTGGAGTAGAAGGGCCAACTATTTTTCCACCAAACTCATATATTTTTTTATGATTTGCTTGTATTAATTAAGTAAAAAACTAAACCCTAGAATCTAGCAGTTAGTTTGGAAGTTGGTATTATTTTGTTATAACTTCCTCTAATTTTAGGAAAATTTGAAACTAGCGAATCCCAAAGATTTGGAAAGATATTTATCTATATATTTTAAGAAAAAACATTGTAAAAGGGTTTGAGAGGAGACTGGAGAGAAAAGGGACCTTTGTGCATGTATATTTTTATCAATTACAGTTTTAATCGATACATAAGTACAAAGGTATTTTCAAGATAAAGATTCATCCGATAATTATTTCAAGTGTGTGTTATGCTACTGTGTATGTTGTATTCATTTAAGTTTTTATCTAAATGCGTGACTTCTTCCAGTGTTTGGTTGAAGAAATATTCCAAAATTCAGATTCACATGCTCTGAGTTTATAACAATTGAATGCTCTCATTTATTTCATCTGAAGTTAGCATAAAATCCATCCTAGTTAGATGATTTGTGATAATGCCTGTTAACCCCTAATTCTTCCACTATTCTACAATGATTTAAGTATCTTGAAAGTCACTATCTACTTTTCCTTTGGCTCTTATTTACTCACCAACCAATTACTGATCCCTGTAATTGATATTTAGCTTCATGACTCCATGCCCAATGGATCTCTGCTCATCCCTACCACATTTTGAAACTCTGATTTTGATAGAATATCTAGCCATTGTGCATATTATATAACCAATCAGTCCTTGATTGAGTTATAAGAGAGAGCCCTCCCTGGATTGGAAGGGATAGCTTCTAGTCTACAAGTTGGTTTGTGGTTACCTCTGGATTTTCCTTTCATAGGCAAGGAAATTTATAGTGATAACAATAGGAATCCTTGTCCTGGATTTATCCTGAAGGTATTAGCAGTATTTTGTGTAGAGTTCACATTTAATTTTCTTTTTCCTCATAACAGTGTTAGTTACATGAGATGGAAAACAAGCAGAGAATATTAGTGACATGTACTTCTTCTAAATTGTTGGCCAATATCCTCTACTCATATTGAGGAGTGGGCTTGTCAATAGGCACAATGATTGTTGGATGGGATGAATCAGTAATAGAAAACTTGATGTTATAGTGGTATTGTTTTTATATTATGTGCTAACAAGAATAATAATTCTATTATTGGCTTTAAATTCATAGGGCCCTGGTCTATATTATGTAGATAGTGAAGGAGGAAGACTTAAGGGAACACATTTTTCTATTGGATCTGGTTCACCATATGCTTATGATGTCTTGGACAGTGGGTAGGGTTTTCTAGAAATTTATAAAGTCTTTCTTAGCTTCTATTTTTTGAAGTTGACTTTGTACTGACTTTTTCTTGTCTTATGATCACAAACATAGGTATCATTGGGATATATGAGTGGAAGAGGTTGCAGAACTAGCTCACTGCTCTATATACCATGCAACATTTTGTGATGGTGCCAGTGGGGGTGTGGCAAGTGGTATGTATCATTTTATGATTTGACATACTTTATATATTTCATTATAGATGTATTTTCTTTATGATCTTATGGGTAATGAATGTTATTTCCTTTAGTGTCCTATGTGGGTCCTCAAGGTTGGAAGAAGTTGTCTGGAAATGATGCGAGTGAATTTCAATATAAATACTATCTAGTCATAGAAAATGTCAAATCAAATCAGAAATATATTTCTATGTCAAAGAGGTTGGATCATATATCTTAAAGCTCTATCCTCAGAAAATACATTGTTTCTCATATCCTCAAACACACCCAATCTTTTTTAACTTATTTTAGGCTTTTATTGTAATGCTTAAATGTTGTTTTAACTTGGTGGTTTTATGCATGTTTTGTAAGATACAAGTGCATTATCATCAATAGTCGAAGGCAGAGAAAGATTCACTTAGTGGCCATTGTAATACTTTGAAAATACATTGATGTAGATGATTTTCATGTAAAGTATGGAAACAATTTTTGTCATGGACCAGTAATAGTCCATTAGTGGATTTTTAGTTGGAAACTCATATTTATTGTAATATTACTTGACATTTCATATAATATAATTTATGTGGTTGAAAATTATATGTTTGTGTTGAAATATTGTAAATGCAAAGAATATTCTACTTATTAATTAGTTATTATCTTATAGATCAATCCCCTTTTGTGGATTGATCATGTCAAGCTTTGTATAAGACCAAATCCACTTTTGTGGATTGGTCAAATCCTAATTATATGCTGCCAATTAAGAAGTCAGCCCCCAAGCCTAATTAAAGTGGTTTTATCCACTAAGCGAAGAAGTCGGTCGTGCTTGATGAAGACACACCACCCCAGCACATGCCATCTAGTATAAATAAGAGTGGAAGGCGCCTCATTAAGCACACTCACTCAAGTCACTCATCTAGTGCACAAGTTTGAAGGAAGTTGTAGTTGTCGGAAGAAGGAAGAGAGAGTCACATTTCTCAGTGTTGGATATTCTCTAGTGTTTGGTTTATTATATTGGCAATGTATTGGCAATCTATATTAAGGAAGTTTTTGCTGGGTTTTCTCCCCCATGAGGGTTTCCCGAGATAAATGTTGTGTACCTTGTGATTGTGTATCTTTCAGTGATCCTGCTTATGCTATTATTGTCTAGTAAATTGAAAATAACTTAATATCAGATCTAAATTTAGCATGGTATCAAAGCTTGATTGAATAGAGCGCCTTTCACCAGGTTACCAAAAATTTCACTGTTGTCGTACAAGAAAATTAGGGCTTTTAGTTGGAAGAGAATTTCATCCTAAAAACTATCTAGGGAAGTGCGACCTAGCCTTGCAAAATCATTGGCATCTTGAGCGCACCTTTTTAGTGGCCAGAGCCTCCGAAAAGTGAATCCCTAGTTTTCACTGGTACTAGAAAACCAGAAAACCAGGAAACCAAAACCAGTACTAGAAGTACTAGTCCAGATTTTCACAGGCCCGGTTTCAAGGGGTAAAATTTGGATTTTCAGAAAATAGACTGCACCAGGCTACGTGCCTCATCCAAACACACATCCTAGTAAGTTCAGATTTAATTTATGAGCACTTTTAATTTTTGGTCATTTTCCCAGCTCCAGGTCAATATGTCTGCAAGCACTAAGCTTGTTGACAAGTTATAAGGTGTGGATAACTTTCATGCCTTGAAGTATATTATTTAACTCATTCTTGAAGAGAATGACCTTGCAAGATTCATCAAGGAAAATGTACCAGAACCCACATATGCTACAACTAAAGAAAAATACTA
Organism: Picea glauca; assembly: GCA_000966675.3. Classification (NCBI taxonomy): domain Eukaryota; kingdom Viridiplantae; phylum Streptophyta; class Pinopsida; order Pinales; family Pinaceae; genus Picea; species Picea glauca. The sequence continues at coordinate 98,062 of JZKD02S1788114.1, read as the reverse complement.
GAAGGATATGGTTAGGGCCAAAAGAATCATTGAAGACTCTATTAAAGATTACTTGATCCCTCAAGTGGATTCTAAGAACACTCCAAAATATATTTTTAATGCCCTAACTAGAATGTATGAAGGAAAAAACATTAACCAGAAGATGAATTTGAGAAACCAACTCAAAAACAAAAAGATGCAGAAAGGAGAAACCGTTCATGACTATTTCTCTAGGGTTTCTCAATTCAAGGAACAACTAGAAGCAATTGGAGACAACCTAGATGAATATTAACTCATAATTATAGCTCTTAATGGTCTCACAAGACCTTGGGATGCATTTATACAAGCTTTTTGTGCCAAAAAAGAGAAACTACAATTTGACAGTCTTTGGGAAGAATGTGCTCAAGAAGAAGCAAGAGTAGCCAACCGAGAAGTAGTACTATTAATGGATGAATATCAAGCCCTATATGCTCATGATAAAGGAGGAAAGAGAAGGTATCACTTCAAGAAGGATACCCACCTACATAAGGAATCTCACCCTCCAAGGAGATTCCAGAAGTTTCAGAAAGGTCAAAGAAGAGAAAATCATTTCTCCTCTTATCAATGTTACCATTGTGACAAGATGGGACATATTGCTAAGAATTTTCCATCTAGAAGAGAAGAATACAAGAAGAGAAACAACAAAAGACACCATTCCCATGCAATTGAAGATGATGAGCCACCCATGAAGATGATTAAAGAAAATATTGAATACTATTTCTTATTCTCTGCCCTATCAGGATCCGTGTTACCTGGAGAGGACATTGGGATCATATATAGTGGTGCTTCTAAGCACATGACAGGTTAGAGAGACATTCTTTCTAGCCTTACAGAAAATAAATTTCCCCAGAAAGTTACACTTGGATATGATTACCAGTACCCTATCAAAGGAGTGGGAGAGTCGACCTATAGACTTGATTTAGGGACCCCAATGAAGATGAAGGATGTACAATATCTATCGGGTTTGCAAAGAATTTTATTTCTATCCAGCTTTAGATAAGAAAGGTTTCAGGGTTACATTCGTAGATGGTGAATTCCTTATGTGGCCTAAAGTAAAAACCATAGAAGATGAAATTTTTATTGGAACACAAGAAGGTGGCATGTATAAGTTAAAAGGCCACTCAGATATAGCCTTGACTCACTCCACTGAGAGTCCATGTGAACTTTGTAATAGAATACTAGCTCACATCAACTACAAGGCCTTACCATATGTGAGAAAGGTAGTTACATGTATACCAAAATTCAAGGTTGACCATGAAGGCATGTGCAAGGGATGTGAAAAAGGAAAGAACATAAAGAATCCTTTCCCAAAGAGTGACAATAAAGCATAAGGAGTCTTGGATCTCATCCACTCATATGTATGTGACCCAATGCCATCAAACTCTCTTAGTGGGTATGTATACTATGTGTCATTTATCGATGAATATTCTCGCAAGACTTGGGTTTACTTCTTGAAATCAAACGATGAAGTGTTTGGAAAATTCAAGGAATTCAAAGCCTCGATAGAGAATCTCTCTGAAAGAAAAATAAAGATAATTAGGTCAGATAATGGAGGAGAATACACCTCAAATGAATTTTTAATATTTTGCAGAGATGTCGGGATTAAGAGGGAGGTCACCACTCCCTACAATCCTCAACAAAATGGTGTATCAGAAAGAAAAAACATAACTATAATGGAATCAATGAAGACTATGATCCATGATTAAGATCTTCCAATGCACCTATGGGATGAAGCAACAAGAACAACCATGTATGTTCAAAACAAATTATCCCATAGTGCACTTGGGTTCAAAACCCCTAAAGAAACATTCTCCAGAAAGAATCCATAAGTAATCCATCTCAAGATATTTGGTTGTCCAATGTTTGTGCACATTCTGAAAGAGAAGAGAACTAAGATGGACCCTTCAGGAAAGAAGGGAATATTTGTTGGATACTATGAGGTCTCAAAAGAATTCATAATTTACATACTAGGGTACCATCACATTGATATCAACAAAGATGTAACCTTTGATGAAGATGAAACACTCAAGAAATCAAGAAAACGTCATCTTGAAGAGGTATATGAAGAAGAGCCTGTAGCTCCCATAGTTGCAGAACTAGTAAGGGAAGTTACAATTACCCCTGATGATGAGATTCAAGAAGATCATGATATGATAGAATCTCAATATCCTCCCGAGATGAAAATCTCTCACAAGAGAAATCCATCTTGGGAAACATAACTTATTCAATATGGAGAGAAGTATGGTGCTCCAGAAGGAACCATGAGACAAATCAAGAAACCTAATCCATTCTCCATTTATATAGATTTGATGTGTGATCTCATAGAGAAGGATCCTACTTTCTTTGAAGAAGCCATTTAGAATAAAGAATGGGCATATTCCATGACAAAAGAATACCAATCAATTATAAAGAATGATGTATGGGAAATAGTTCCCAAACCAAAGAACAAAGATGTGGTATCTTCCAAACGGTTATACAAGATAAAACATGTTTTTGATGGAAGTATTGAAAAACATAAAGAAAGGTTTGTAGCTCATGGATTTTCTCAAGAGGAAGGCATTGATTATAAAGAGACGTTTTCTCCTGTAGCTAGATACACTTCTATCAGAACCATCATAGCTCTTGCAGTCAAGATGAAGTGGAAGTTACACTAGATGTATGTGAAAACAACCTTTTTAAATGGTGTTATTAAATAATAAATGTATATAGAACAACCTCAAGGGTTTGAAGTTGAAGACATAAAGACTCATGTCTGTAGGTTGGAGAAGGATATGTATGGATTGAAGCAAGCTCCTAGATCTTGGTATGGAAGGATTGACAGTTTTCTGACGAGCTTGGGCTTTACCAAAAGTAAAGTTGATTCTAACCTTTACTTCAAGGTTATGAATGATGAGCCAATTATATTGTTGTTGTATGTGGATGACTTATTCTTAACTGGAGAAGAAAATATCATCACTGATTGTAATAAGAAACTCGATGCAAAATTTGAGATGAACGACCCAGGCCTAATGCACTATTTATTAGGTCTTGAGGTATGGCAGATCCTAGAGAATATCTTCCTTAACCAAGGGAAATATGAAGTTGAAATACTAAAGAGGTTTGATATGTTGGAGTGTAAATCCATGAACACACCCATGGAAACAAAGTTGAATCTCCTGGTTGATCCTTCGTTAGAATTGGTTGATGCTACCTTGTACAGACATATCATTGGATCGTTGATGTATCTGACGAATACCAAGCCAGAGATATGTTTTTTTGTGAACAACTTGAGTCAGTATTTGGTAGATCCTAGACATGTTCACCTTGTTACTGCAAAACATGTGATGAGATACCTTAAGGGTACGTTGGAATTTGATCTCTGTTATAATGGAGATCATGACTTCGGACTGATTGGTTATACTGATTCAGATTGGGTTGGAAGTGTTTCTGATAGAAAGAGCACTTCAGGATGTTGTTTCAGTCTGGGGTCAGGCATGACTTCATGGCAGAGTAGGAAGCAATCCAATATTTCTCTCAGCACGACATAAGTATAATACATTGATGCATTTTCCACCAGTTGTGAAGCCATATGGCTCCATAATTTGTTGACAGGTCTATTTGATCTGGAGGTGGAAGCAACTGTGATTCTATGTGATAGCCAAAGTTGCATAAAGATGACAGAGAACCCTATGTTCCATCACAAGTCAAAACACATAGAAATATGGTATGACTACATTCATTATATGGTGCAAAGGGGAGCTATAATGCTCCAATATGTTGGCACAAATGAGCAGGTTGTATATGTGTTGACCAAGCCTCTATCTCATGTAAAGTTTGAGAACTTTCAAGACAATATTGGTATAGTCTGAAAGGACGTCCCTAGAAAGGGGGAGTGATGCTGATGATACTATGGTATCCTGACCAATAACAGGTATCTCAGTTAGGATTTGTTAAGTACCTATACCAGATCTGCAAAGATACTTCAATAATACCAAGAATAAACCATAAACCATTCACTATAACATGAACACAAGAATATAGAGAAAACCCTTGAGGTTGGGAAACACCATGCAATGGATCCTATTATGGAAGGGATCCTCTCTTGTTCACTTGCCTCTTCAAGGGGGCATCCTCATATTAAGCTACAACTCACAATACAATAGTTCTCTTCATATCCCATTACATTGCTTGAACCCCTTTTATATCGTGCTACCATCACCTAAGAACATTCTAGAGGAGAAACCTTCTAGAAGTAGAACCTTATAAGAAGTCCTCTTACATTTATTAGATCTAACTACCCATTTATTATATCTAACTACCATAGTGAGCCTTATTTAATAATATAGTGGACCTATTCCACCTTACATTGAATGGCCTCCACTATTATCACTATCGACCCTYTGGGCCCCCACTACTACCTGTCTAGCTACCTAACATTCCATCCTCCTTATRAAAKAATTGTCCTCAATGCTTGATTTACAACCATATACTAAGGTCCCATGGATAATTGTGGACCATAATGATGAAGAATATTGGAGAACCAAGGTCCCATGGATAATTGTGGACCATAATGATGAAGAATATTGGAGAACCAAGGTCCCATGTAGAAAGGAAAACCACCATGTTGAAGTAGTCCAACCGACATTGTAAGCYCGGGTCCCATGTCCAAGTGCTCATGTGAACTCCCCGTGGAATAATTTGGAACCCAATAACCAACTCAAAATTATGCTCCAAAGACAGACACATGTCATGTGGATCCAAATAAGAAGATCCATCCACATAGTGGAAAAGGGTCGTAGAAGAATTTGGAAGGAATAATACCACTGTAGAATATGCAGGATGGACACTGGTAATAATAATTGGCTCCCAATTTGTCACATTGATGCTCTCTATAGAAGGTGGATTAGAGTCATCAAATAAAATATGAAATTGGTTGTCATCCCATAAATGACAACTATCCATATATCAATCATCGCAATCGGCCTCCAAATCATACCAAACATATATTTCTTGATTATATTCATCCCTAATGTCCGCCATAAGAAATGTCTCCTGCATGTTATCTAATGAATATTGAATACTACTGAAACTATCATTGAGGTTGTTTGTGAGGCCATCTACAAAGTCATCCAATTTGGCATCCAATGTGTCATACAATTGGGATTTGAATGTTTCAGTAATTTGTAGAATTTCTTTGAGCGTTTGAGAGGAAATATCCATCTGAGAACCCTATGAACTCTTTGGTCCCATAGCCATCACGAAAACCCCCAAAAAATAGAACAATAAGTTACGGCTGGAAAATCATGACTTTTTCTAGAAAACCCTGAAAAACTGTTGAATTTAAAATGCTCATAACTTTACTTCCCAAACTCTGTTTCAAATGATTTTTTTTTGAAATTGGGTATTTTTCCGAGAGGAATTCAAATATCCAATTTGTTTGGCCAAATTCAGCTCAGAATGCTTCATATCTGAACCTGAAGTGTGCCACCCTTTTTTTCCCTAGCAAAACATTATTCCCTTCTTTGGCCAAAGAAAGTACTCTGATACCACTTGTTAAGTACCTATACCAGATCTGCAAAGATAATTCAATACTACCAAGAATAAACCATAAACCATTCACCATAACATGAACACAAGAATATAGAGAAAACCCTTGAGGTATGGAAACACCATAYAATGGATCCTATTATGGAAGGGATACTCTCATGTTCACTTGCCTCTTTGAGGGGGCATCCTCYTATTGAGCTACAACTCACAATAYAATAGTTCTCTTCATGTCTCATTACATTGCTTGAAACCCTTTATATAGTGCTACCATCACCTAWGAACATTCTAGAGGAGGAACCTTCTAAGAAGTCCTCTTACATTTATTATATCTAACTACCCMTTTATTATATCTAACTACCATAGTGGGACTTATTTAATAATATAGTGGACCTATTCCATCTTACATTGAATGGCCTCCACTATTATCACTATGGGCCCTCTGGGCCCCCACTGCTAACTCTCTAGCTACCTAATAGGATTTTATATCTTAGTAGACTGATCATCCCTAGACCGATCTCGAAGGTTCAGTAAGGACGACATGTCAGAGTACATGTGCATGTATATACTAGCTATGGTCAGTAGTGGTATCTCTGTTAGTATTTTTATAATCCTTGGGAAGCTTATGATTCCTGGGCAGATCCCGAAGGTCTGATAATTAGGAGGGTCTGTCAGAGTACCATGTGGTAGCTCCGTTAGGATTTTATATCCTAGGGAATATTATGATTCATGGGAAGATCCCTAGGGACTTTCAGAGTACCAAAAAATGTTGTTGATACACTTGCCTCATTCTGTTTCCCCATGATGATGATGATGATGTTTCTCCAGCCTCATGCTGTGATGATGTTGTTTCTCTAGCCTCGTGCTATGATGATGTTGCTCTAGCCTCATGTTGTTAATGATGATGTTGTTTATGTTGTTGTTATAAGATTTTATGCTAACTAATGTTGATGTTTCAGGTTCCAACTCCATGCTGTAAACGATGATGATGATGTTGTTCCAACTCCATGTTGAAAACAATGATGATGATGCTATTCCAACTCCATGTTGTGAATATGATGATGATACTCTAGATCCATGTTGTGAATGATGATGATAAAAAAACTTCCGATGATTTATAGATATGCCAGTCAGTGTTCCAGATGTTGTTGATGTTGCTACCCTCTCTCTCTCTCCTGATGATGTTGTAGAATACCCTTATTGTTAAGGGGGAGTGTTGAAATATTGTAGCTGCAAATAATATTCTACTAATTATTGAGTTTTTATCTTATATATAAATCTCCTTTTGTGGATTGATCATGTCAGGTTTTGTATAAGACCAAATTCCCTTTTCTGGATTGGTCAAGCCCTAATTATATGCTGCTAATTAAGAAGTCGCCCCCCAGGCCTAATTAAAGTGGTTTTAGCCACTAAGTGAAGAAGTCGACCCTGCTTGATGAAGAGACACCACTCTAGCACCCGCCATCCAATATAAATAAGAGTGGAAGGTACCTCATTAAGCACACTCACTCAAGTCACTCATCTAGTGCGCATGTCTGAAGGAAGCTGCAGTTGCTGGAAAAAGGAAGAGAGAGGCACATTTCTCAATGTCGAATATTCTCTATTGTTTGGTTTATTATCTTGGCACTGTATTGACAATATATATTAAGGAAATTTTTGTTGGGTTTTCTCCCCCATGAGGGTTTCCCAGGATAAATGTTGTGTACCTTGTGATTGTGTATCTTTCAGTGATCTTGATTATGCTATTATTGTCTAGTAAATTGAAAAGAACTTAATAACAATTCTAAATTTAACAGTTTGTACTTGATATTATTTACCCATTGTAATTAACTAATGTGACTTTGCATGATTCATATGATTCACATGTGTATTAGATGAGCATGAATATTGTATGATTTTTTTTTAATTTAGACATAATATCATGCTTAATTTATATTGATTAATAATGGACACCATTAAAACCACTGATAAATAATGAACACATATAAAATGACTAAAAATGACCAAATTGGTAGTTTATATTGATTAACAATGACCACAAATAAAATGACTAAAAATGACCACTTTAGTCATTTATAATTTGAAACCACTAAAAAGAGATAAATGACCACTACAAAAGTGAGAGATAAATAACCAAAAAATTACCAAAAATTGCATATAAATGACCAAATGACAAATTTGGTCATTAATTAGCAATCACTTATCACACGACCAAATGTGGTCATATTTAGCTTGGTCATTTATTTCTTATCTTATGGTCATATTTGGTCATTATACTTGGTCATTGATTTCCACAATTAATGACCAAATATATGAACAAATTAATGACCAAATATATGACCACAATATAAGCTATAAATGACCAAGGTAAATATGAACACATTTTTGGTCGTGTGATAAGTGACTACTAATTAATGACTAGTGGTCACCAACTCAAAACTAGTCATTTATATGTGGATTTTGGTCATTTGTTTGGTCATTTATTTCTCATTTTGTACTAGTGTTCTCCCTTTTCTTCTTTTGTGTGCACTCTTGAAAAATTAGTTATTGAAAATACATATCCAACAGGCCCACAACACTCACTTATTTATTTTCCTGAGCCACTTAAGCCTAATGCATTGTGCCCTTCCACGCCTCCATGAAATTTTGGAGGGTTTCTCTTGTTGAAGTGACTTCCTTCTCTACCTCAACTTCTTTCTCAAAAATATCCTCTACTACGTGTGCAATCAGGGTCGTGAGCTTCTTCTCTTTGTCTTGTGCCGCTTTCTTCACTGTGCCTTGTGCAACTACTAATGACCCTATGACCCTGACTTATTTATTCTGTCGGGGTACCAATCATTGTGGCAGAGTATTTTGTTCTTCCCTTAGCTACTCTACCTTATTGTATGAATGTTTGTTCATCAAGATGGCCGCTATGTGCTTAGATGATGGCATCATTCTTATATTACATGTTTCCTTCTATGCCTTCTCCTATGCATTCCTTAATCTTTCCTCGACGAACTTCATCTCTAGATCCTCTGTCAACTTTGTCCAAAGTTGCGTGCTTTCTTTGCATAACTTCACAGACTCCTCATATAGACTCTTAATTATTTCCACTGAGGTTAAGGTTGTTATTTCTCTTTATCCCTTCTCCTCTAGTGGTGTCCCTAGAGTAGTGTGCACTTTGAACTCTCTGATTCTGGTGTGGAATCCTTGAATGAATTTACTGATTTTGGATACCTGTTCCTCTAGTGTGGATTCTACCACCATTGACACCTCTGGAATTTCCTTATATAGTTTCCAGATGACCCGTTGTATCCTCTCTACCTATTGCTTGACCTCATCCTTCTCCTTCAATATCATATCTACCTTTTTATTGGCCTCGTCCTTCTCCTACAAAAATTTTGTATAATCCTTCTACAGTGCTTCCTTATCGACCATTACCTTAGCCAACTCCTTTAGCGTTGATTCTACGTGTAAATGTATTTCCTGCACAATACCTGTCTGTAATTCTTGTAGTGCTTCTATGGGAATCTGTGAAACAAATAAGTGCAGGTGACATAGTACTCATGCCTACTTCTACATATATAGTGCAGAGAAATCAATTACATATGGAAATATATTCAAAACTCTATGTGTTGTTGTTATCTATGATAAGTAAGAAGTGGTGACCCCAACTTCCCCAGTTGCGCTTGTTGTTGTTCCTTCACTGAATCTTCACTCTGGTGCTCTCCTTACTACCCCCCAGAGCTAATGCATTGTTGTTAATTGTTCCTACACCTTCTGGTGTAGTTCTTCATGTTTCTACAATGTTTTATGAGATGCTTCTTCTACAACATCCCTCACTTGGTAGCCGATCCTGTCGATATCATCGTCCGTCAAAGTGTAGATAGATGGTTTTTTATGGGCTTTCAGCTTCTTCTATGTAGATGTTGTAGTCCCCTTACCCTTTGTATTTCCTCTTTTCCCCTACTTTTGGTACTATCTCNACTTCACAGACTCCTCATATAGACTCTTAATTATTGCCACTGAGGTTAAGGTTTTTCTTTCTCTTTATCCCTTCTCCTCCAGTGGTGTCCCTAGAGTAGTGTGCACTTTGAACTCTCTGATTCTAGTGTGGAATCCTTGAATGAATTTACTGATTTTGGATACCTGTTCCTCTAGTGTGGATTCTACCACCATTGACACCTCTGGAATCTCCTTATATAGTTTCCGGATGACCCGTTGTATCCTCTCTACCTATTGCTTGACCTCATCCTTCTCCTTCAATATCATCTCTACCTTTTTATTGGCCTCATCCTTCTCCTACAAAAATTTCGTATAATCCTTCTGCAGTTCTTCCTTATCGACCATTACCTTAGCCAACTCCTTTAGCGTTGACTCTACGTGTAAATGTATTTCCTGCACAATACCTATCTGTAATTCTTGTAGTGATTCTATGGGAATCTGTGAAACAACTAAGTGCAGGTGACATAGTACTCATGCCTGCTTCTACATATATAGTGCAGAGAAATCAATTACATATGGAAATATCTTCAAAACTCTATGTGTTGTTGTTATCTATGATAAGTAAGAAGTGGTGACCCCAACTTCCCCAGTTGCGCTTGTTGTTGTTCCTTCACTGAATCTTCACTCTGGTGCTCTCCTTACTACCCCCCAGAGCTAATGCATTGTTGTTAATTGTTCCTACACCTTCTGGTGTAGTTCTTCATGTTTCTACAATGTTTTATGAGATGCTTCTTCTACAACATCCCTCACTTGGTAGCCGATCCTGTCGATATCATCGTCCGTCAAAGTGTAGATAGATGGTTTTTTATGGGCTTTCAGCTTCTTCTATGTAGATGTTGTAGTCCCCTTACCCTTTGTATTTCCTCTTTTCCCCTACTTTTGGTACTATCTCCTATGCATCCCCTGTTCCATCGCCTTGTCCATTTCCTTGACCATTTCCTTGGTCTTCTTCTTCATTGTCTGGGTGATCTATCTCTATTTTTTTCGTAAGAACCTTCCAGTCTGGGTCCCAATCCTGTATAATCAGTTGGATGTCTTCCTTTGTGATTATGTACTTTGTCTAGA
>JZKD02S1788114.1:67257-87459 GCA_000966675.3 Picea glauca | reverse complement strand
CACAAACCCAAAGAACACCTTTGATTCACTTGACATTTGCCACAGTGAAAAATATGACATAAATAACAACATGTCCATAAAACAAAGAGACAAAAAACAATTTTATAAGAACTACACATATGTACAAGAAGTCACCCAAGCGATCAACCTACGAATAATACTTCTTGAGTTAGATCCCATTTATAGGCTCCGCCAAATAATTTCCCTCAAAGCCAACCAGATGATAAGTGACCTTCTTTAAGACCTCCTTCATGATGAAAGGTATGAACCACATGGATTTGAACTTGCCTGACCCCAAGGGATCCTTATCTTGGTCATAGACCAGGACAAGGTCGCCTTCGAAGAAAATCTAAGGATGAATGGACCGATCATATTGACACTTGACTCATTGCTTGTGAGCCTCGTTGGTCAAGGCTACATCATGACATTTCTCATTGAGCTGCTCGATATATAATAAGCATTCTTCAAGTGGTGAAGTGTATGGAAATAACTCTACTGCTAATTTTAAAGACAGGATCTGGAACTCTATAGGAAATACTTCTTCGAGCCCGTAAACAAGTTGAAAAGGTGAGAAAATGGTGGCATTATTTACAAATATTCGGTATGCCCATAATGTCGAGTACAACATCAAATGCAAATTTGACTTGGCAGAATTGATCGTTCATTGTAGAATAGTCTTGAGGGACTTATTCACTACTTCCAACTGACCATTTGCTTGTGGGTAGTAGGGTGATGAATTCTCTTGCCTCAACCCAAGCTTTGATGTTAACTCAGACATCATTTTGTTCTGGAAGTGACTGCCATGGTCAGTGACAATTTCCTTTGGGATGTTGAAACTTGCTATTATCTGGTTAAAAATAAAAGGAGCCGATGTTTCACCATCACTAGAGATATCTATTGAAATCATTTCAATGATACTTTCCATATTAACCTTGGCATAAACTGCATGCATAGCCATAGGATTAACAGGACAAGACTTGTCTCGAGTCATAGTCAACACAAATTCACCTACCTCTATTCTTCTTAACTCCGAGAGAAAATAAGATCTATGATGGAGATCATCCTAGGTTCCGTCCAGACTGGTCAATGCCTCTATAATCGCCTCATCAGAGGGAAATACCAAGTCTAAAAAATCTGTAGTGGTGAGGGAACCTTGAGCCCAAATAGGCTCGATAACTAGATCTAACTCCTGTGTGGGAGTTGGATCGAGGTCGGTGGAAGCTTGCTGGAAAATCCTGTACGGAACTTCTATCATAGACAAGGGCATGGCCATGCTAGGATTCCCTGTCCCTTCCATCGAGGCCGATGGGGAAGGAAGAGTCCACGAATCATGAAAGTAAGTCATTCGGAACGACGACACTTGAAAAATTTTAGCCCTGGGTTGGTCAGGGGCAGCCAATATAAACTTGATATCACCAGAAGGAGGCAGGTAATCGAAAGTACCCATCAAAGGTGAGCACAGACCAAACCCCACGTTGATAATGCCAGGCTTAGGGTTATCAATCATCAGGACCATGGATGCCCTCGATGAAGGGTCAGGCCGAGAGAAGGATAACTGGTCAATGGTTACGATTCATCCCTCATGTGGAAACAACAAGAGCTGAAACATTGTGGAAACCACTGCATGAATTGAATAGGTCCAAATCCTTCCTAACAGAACATTGTAGTTGAGAGGCGCATTGACCACTTCAACTTCAACACACATGGTATTTCCTCCTAACTACATGGGGAAAGAAGGAATGATTCCATGTGGTCTGAAAGAATGACCATCGAAAGAAGTAAGCTGAGTAGGTGAAGAAGACAAAATGGGTTGGACAATGGCCTTCCAACACACCAACGACATTACATAGGTGGAGGCACCCTCATCAACCATCGTATGGAAGATATTCCAACTAAAATATTTTGTGGGTTGAGCCACTACTATAAGAAATGCAACGTGGTAAGGGACACGAGGTTTAAATTCGGTCATATCAAGCATGATCGTTCCCGGATCACAATTCTTGGTAGATCCCAAGGAAGATAACAAATCCTTTCTCTACAAAGGGAAGCTCTGGAGGACTTCTAGAGCAGACATCGTGCAAGGGGTTTGTGACAAATCCTCCACCACATAGTAGTTTTGGGTGGCCCTCACATTCGGATTATGATAAGATTTCTTGAACGCCCCTTTCGAGATGTGTGTCATTGTTTCACCCAATGTCTTCTCGATTTGGAGAGGAAATGTTGGGTTTATGGATTCCTTACCCTTTTCGGCAGATTCCAACATTATGTAGTCATGTTCCCTGGTCACTATATAAGAGTCACCTTTAATCATGTAAACGTTTGTAGCTGAGGGATTACTAGAAGATGTGGGGGATACCTGACTTCCCCCATCCACGCTCGAAGAGGATTGAGTCATATTTTCCCATGAGGAAATGAGTTTGTTAACACAACAGGCTGCTACTGCGCCAATAACTTATGGGCCTCTACAAGTCGAGGGCACAGGTGGGTCGGATGGTCCTCCGTGCAAAGTTTTCATAGATATTTCAACTTTATCTTCTCTGTGTTGCCCCTGCCAGCATTTTTTTTGGGTTTCTTATCCCCCTTACCCTTCTTGTTTCATTGTTTTTTCTTTCCATCAAGCTGTTGGTTGGCCTTCAGGTTCATCGACTGCACACTGTGTACATCCGATGTTTGGGTAGGGGGAGCAGTCGAACCAAAGGTCTGGATGGTCGTTTTCTACTGTATCGAAAATTGTTGCAATTGATTTGACAACTGATTAGTGGACTTTCCTTGTGTTGAACCAACTATACCATCGGCATGTGGTAGACAATTTTGTCTGGCCTTGTCAAGGATGGGTCGTGGTGCATATGGAAAAATCTCATAGAGTAAGCCAGACTGAGAGTATATCAATTCGAGTTGTTGTGCTCTCATTATCACCTCCTCCTATGAAAACACTCCTGAAGTTGCAATTTCCTTGGATAATTGAGGTACCAAAGACTTTAGGACCCACTCCAACAGAAAAGCTAGTGGGACCTGTACCTTGATCAAGCTCTTTCGACAACTCCATTCTCGAATGTGATATAAGATATGATCAGCCTTAGTTTGCTCAAAGTTGTCCATCAATTCAGTGTCAACATCGTATATCACAGGTAGTTGCAAATGGTTTAGGAAAATGATCGCCAAATCACTAAAGCAAGAGTATCTTGAGCGATCGAGCTCAATGTACCATTTCGCAGCACCCTTGATAAGAGTGCATTGAAATAGGCGCAATTGTACGGAGTCATATCGCAATGAGTTTGTTGAGAACCATAGGTGGAAATTTGTCACGTGGTCACCTAGGTCTTCACCAGGCTTGCCTTCAAATTTTGGAATATCTGAGGGAAACATAGTCGGCATGGGGGGCCAACACGAATCATGAAAAATAAGGTCATTAAGAAACCTTGACAAGTATGGAATATGTAAAATTGCCATAAATGATAGTTTGGGATAGGTATTATGTACAGGAAAAAGGGGACCTAGAGTTTGACTGACACTAGGTTACCAGGAAAAGTTGGGTTGTTGGTCAGGGTTCTCATAGATACCATGGCCTTGACTAGCATATGGAAACTGCATTTGTTGGGACATCATCGGTTGATTCCCTAAATTGGACGTCAAGGGTTGGACGTGGATTGCTCCTTGCATTGTGTTCCAAAGATTATGGAAAGGGTTTCCCCCTGTTGATTCGATGGGAATCGGTAACTAGCCTTGCCCGGGGTTCCATTGACCATGGAAGGGGTTTCCCCCGGTCGACATCCCTAGCGAGGGAACTGATCCCTGCCAAGAATTCCAAAGTCCTTGTTAGGAGAAGACTCTTGTACTTTCCCCTTGTGTAGGAATAGTACCCTGCACATGATTCTATTGTCCAAAACCAGGGTTTCCCCCAGTCAAGATGACAACTGACGAAAATAAGTTATCACTAAATGCACCGAAAGAAAAGAACGACATGGATCCCACCGGTGTGGTGTAAGAATAAGGTCCCAAAATTCCTACTCCAAACAAGATGTAGTTTGTGTTCGGCCCGATAGGTGGCTGGAAAGCATTATCGAGTGAGGGGGACAGAGGAAGCATATGACCCCCACCATAAGGGATAGCATTAAATGAGGTTGAGGTTCCCCCAATGGACCCTTGCAGGGGAGCGTTTGAGCTCCATGCCCCCAGACCCATGGTCTGTAGGGTGGAGTAGGTAAGGATGGAGTTCATATCAAAGTTGGTCATCTCGTATGAAAATGGAGGGCCTATCTCACTCTGTGTGAACGGAGCAGTGGTCGTTGAAGATGACAAAATCAGACCACTGCTCGAGGTAGAGGGGGTCGAGACCACTATGGTCCAAACTGGTGAAGGTGGGTTAGGAGGCAGAATACCCCCTGAGGTGGTAGTCGTTAAGGGAGTATGAGGACTCCCACATGAAGTAGCATCATTTGCTTCCATAGCTACTTGTAAGACTATTTGATTCTCATAAGTTGTTACCCTTGGAGGGACAACTTGTACCAAAATTGGCATTGACAAATCAGTTATCAGAGGGTTGGCTGGCTCGAGAGCTTCCACTCCAAGGTCAGAGACATTAATTTCCTTTGGATTTGAGTAATCTCCTCTCAGAGCTAGCTCGATCACAATTTCCTATGGCCTAATTTCTTCATATGACCCTTGTTGGTCAAGTATTCACCATAACAGTGGAGGTGGTGTCTCTAAAGCAACCGGCGACAGTCCCTGAAGCCTTCGCGACCGACGGAGCTCTTAATATTCCACCTTATGAAAAGATCAATGACATAGTAAGGATTTGACTAACGTTTCAAACCATTTTGCACACATTAGAAAAGTTCCTACAAGATAAACCAAGCAAACCACTATCTAGTTGGAAGAACAGTTACGCCAACCAAAACTAGAGCAATTTATTGGTGCAAGTGCAACTCAAAAATGGAATCACCCTCCAGGTATACTCTGCAAAGTGTGGCCCGATTTCTTCCCTAGGTACCGCAGTATACCCTCGCAATCACCTGTGTAAGTCCCTAGAATAAAGGAAACTAAGTTTCGAGCTCGTGAATAGTCATCAGGTGGGTGCAATCAATAGTCGGGTGGACCACAATGAGCAGGATAACAAATTTGAAACCCACAGAGGGTATCGAGAGAAAGTGGTCTGGAAGACAACTAAGGATCTTGAACGGATTCGAGGTCCACGAAGCTCTGTAGGCAAATGAAAACGATAGTATCCCATGCCACATCCTCAATATGTGTTCCCCACTAAGTTTGGTCTGGCTTTGGAGAGCTTATCTCCACTATCTTTCCTCACGCAACCTCGTGTTTAGCCCCTGTGTTAGAGGGGGGTCCCAGATAAATTTCATGTCAATAGACTTTTTACACTCCCTGGCTCTGACTCCAATGTTTTTTTATAAGCCTTGAAGAGTTTCCTCTCTAACCTAATTCAAGGCTCTACCCTAAACTATTTGATCAACCCTACAAACATAAAAGTCTAATTGATTTTAAATTAGCGTTCATTTCAAATGGCTTGTTTTAACTCAAAGGATATGGTAGTGAAACTAGTGATGTGTATGAGATACGAAAAGAGGAGGAGTAAACAAAATTGAAATCAAAATTACTTCTAGTTAAAGATTTGCAACTAACTCTTTAAACTAACTTTTTCATAACTAACTCTTTTCAAGATCTTTAAAAAGAAGACCTAAAATGAAATTTCACTCGACTACGAGCTACTTAAGTTCTAATAAATCAGTAAAGAACTTAAAAATTGAACTCTTTTTCCTTTCAAGTAAAATAACTAACCCTAACTACTTTACCAAACAAAGAAATGAAAAATATTTTTCTTTTTTGGAAATGCTTTAAACGAGAAAAAAATTGAATTAATTTTTTTTCTCTTTTCTTTAAAGCAAATGAAAGGGGGAAAAGAAATACAAGACAAGACTGAAACTGACCTCTAGCCCACTGCAAATCATAGGGAGTCACTAAAGACACCAAATAGGCTAATCGACAAAATCAAAGACTCGCTTAAAACCCTTTCGAAGTAAAAAAAAGAAATCTTGAAAAATACAAGCAAACTAACATCTAACCCAAGATATGACTATAAAAACAGAGACACTGAACTCAGTTAAGAAACCCTGCGAATTAAAACCTCAATCAAGGAAGAGGATGACTACCTCTTCTTAGAAACATTTTATTGGAACAAGTAAGCTACTCATGCTTAAGAATATTACGTATGTATGTGGGATGTCTATAAAGAAGGGCGTGCATGTACACATTCTGACCCACAACAGGTTGCGTACACCTCTGTACTTCTTGAAAAAATAAATAGAACAGACTGACTGACAGGGTAGGGAGAATTGGTATGACACCAACATGTGACTAGACCCCTTAAAAGACTCATTAGACTCAACAGAAACTCAAAAGGTATAAAACCAATCAAACACCCAAAAAATCCCCTAAAACCCTATAGGCCTCCCTAGTATGGTCTCCAGTTCTACTAGTGGAAAAAAAACCCCTATGGTTACACCAGGGTTTACAATGTAGGCAGATCAATAACCGTTTAAAAGTCTCATACTTCTCTAACTACCCTAAACATATCTCAGACTCATACAAGAAAAGAAAAATGAGAAGGATCCTCTTCACCAAGATCCAAGTACATATTTGTGTATCTTTCTCCTCTCAACCTTATTATTGGGAAATGAAATGGGTTCTGAAGGAGGAAAAAGGGAAAAAATGAGGAATTCTGAGGCAATTCTCACAACAAGGCTGCAAATGCTTGGGGCAAGGAGGGGATGTGAAATGGGTAGAGTTTCATTGTTCTTATGTCTAGATGTGGAATGAGACCCCAACACCTCCTTTTATATGACAAAAGTATGGTTATTTGGTTGGGTGACAGGCTATAGACGGTGGATTATTTGGGAAACTACCCAATAGCCCATAATCTCAATGAGTTCCTTGCAACTTTTTATTTTTTGAAAATTTTGCAAGTATACGTGGCTTGTAGTGGTGCAACATGAGTACTTACGCGGGTTGTAGTGGTACAACAAGCATATGTATGCAGGCAGTAGTGGGGCAGGACACGTACATCTTCAAAATTTTGTTTTTTTAGAAGAGAAACTCAGTGATGGATTGGAAAAAAATGAAAGTAAGAGGGGAAAATGCCAGGTATGCATATGTAGAGAAAATTAGGGTTATAACACACTCTAGCCAAATGGCAGGCTTCACATAAAGAAGGAATAGAAGACTGGTAGCAGTGTAAAATATTAATTCAAGTCATATTTGGTACTGAGGTTGAGAATACTACACAGAAATATACATGAGTGAGTGACCCAACAGATTATGTGATGCAGGAGCATCCACACCTCGTCACGCGAGGCCATAAGTGGGGAAAAGGAAAAAGGATCACAGGGTGACGCCAGCATCACGGTTTTTGACCATTTTGATGTGCGCCGCCGTTTAAATAAAAGCCTCCATATTTAGGCGTACTTGTACACTGAAATAGACTGGGAGAAGATAATCTCTCGTCCTTGTACAGCAGNCACAAACCCAAAGAACACCTTTGATTCACTTGACATTTGCCACAGTGAAAAATATGACATAAATAACAACATGTCCATAAAACAAAGAGACAAAAAACAATTTTATAAGAACTACACATATGTACAAGAAGTCACCCAAGCGATCAACCTACGAATAATACTTCTTGAGTTAGATCCCATTTATAGGCT
Organism: Picea glauca; assembly: GCA_000966675.3. Classification (NCBI taxonomy): domain Eukaryota; kingdom Viridiplantae; phylum Streptophyta; class Pinopsida; order Pinales; family Pinaceae; genus Picea; species Picea glauca. The sequence continues at coordinate 79,741 of JZKD02S1788114.1, read as the reverse complement.
CCGCCAAATAATTTCCCTCAAAGCCAACCAGATGATAAGTGACCTTCTTTAAGACCTCCTTCATGATGAAAGGTATGAACCACATGGATTTGAACTTGCCTGACCCCAAGGGATCCTTATCTTGGTCATAGACCAGGACAAGGTCGCCTTCGAAGAAAATCTAAGGATGAATGGACCGATCATATTGACACTTGACTCATTGCTTGTGAGCCTCGTTGGTCAAGGCTACATCATGACATTTCTCATTGAGCTGCTCGATATATAATAAGCATTCTTCAAGTGGTGAAGTGTATGGAAATAACTCTACTGCTAATTTTAAAGACAGGATCTGGAACTCTATAGGAAATACTTCTTCGAGCCCGTAAACAAGTTGAAAAGGTGAGAAAATGGTGGCATTATTTACAAATATTCGGTATGCCCATAATGTCGAGTACAACATCAAATGCAAATTTGACTTGGCAGAATTGATCGTTCATTGTAGAATAGTCTTGAGGGACTTATTCACTACTTCCAACTGACCATTTGCTTGTGGGTAGTAGGGTGATGAATTCTCTTGCCTCAACCCAAGCTTTGATGTTAACTCAGACATCATTTTGTTCTGGAAGTGACTGCCATGGTCAGTGACAATTTCCTTTGGGATGTTGAAACTTGCTATTATCTGGTTAAAAATAAAAGGAGCCGATGTTTCACCATCACTAGAGATATCTATTGAAATCATTTCAATGATACTTTCCATATTAACCTTGGCATAAACTGCATGCATAGCCATAGGATTAACAGGACAAGACTTGTCTCGAGTCATAGTCAACACAAATTCACCTACCTCTATTCTTCTTAACTCCGAGAGAAAATAAGATCTATGATGGAGATCATCCTAGGTTCCGTCCAGACTGGTCAATGCCTCTATAATCGCCTCATCAGAGGGAAATACCAAGTCTAAAAAATCTGTAGTGGTGAGGGAACCTTGAGCCCAAATAGGCTCGATAACTAGATCTAACTCCTGTGTGGGAGTTGGATCGAGGTCGGTGGAAGCTTGCTGGAAAATCCTGTACGGAACTTCTATCATAGACAAGGGCATGGCCATGCTAGGATTCCCTGTCCCTTCCATCGAGGCCGATGGGGAAGGAAGAGTCCACGAATCATGAAAGTAAGTCATTCGGAACGACGACACTTGAAAAATTTTAGCCCTGGGTTGGTCAGGGGCAGCCAATATAAACTTGATATCACCAGAAGGAGGCAGGTAATCGAAAGTACCCATCAAAGGTGAGCACAGACCAAACCCCACGTTGATAATGCCAGGCTTAGGGTTATCAATCATCAGGACCATGGATGCCCTCGATGAAGGGTCAGGCCGAGAGAAGGATAACTGGTCAATGGTTACGATTCATCCCTCATGTGGAAACAACAAGAGCTGAAACATTGTGGAAACCACTGCATGAATTGAATAGGTCCAAATCCTTCCTAACAGAACATTGTAGTTGAGAGGCGCATTGACCACTTCAACTTCAACACACATGGTATTTCCTCCTAACTACATGGGGAAAGAAGGAATGATTCCATGTGGTCTGAAAGAATGACCATCGAAAGAAGTAAGCTGAGTAGGTGAAGAAGACAAAATGGGTTGGACAATGGCCTTCCAACACACCAACGACATTACATAGGTGGAGGCACCCTCATCAACCATCGTATGGAAGATATTCCAACTAAAATATTTTGTGGGTTGAGCCACTACTATAAGAAATGCAACGTGGTAAGGGACACGAGGTTTAAATTCGGTCATATCAAGCATGATCGTTCCCGGATCACAATTCTTGGTAGATCCCAAGGAAGATAACAAATCCTTTCTCTACAAAGGGAAGCTCTGGAGGACTTCTAGAGCAGACATCGTGCAAGGGGTTTGTGACAAATCCTCCACCACATAGTAGTTTTGGGTGGCCCTCACATTCGGATTATGATAAGATTTCTTGAACGCCCCTTTCGAGATGTGTGTCATTGTTTCACCCAATGTCTTCTCGATTTGGAGAGGAAATGTTGGGTTTATGGATTCCTTACCCTTTTCGGCAGATTCCAACATTATGTAGTCATGTTCCCTGGTCACTATATAAGAGTCACCTTTAATCATGTAAACGTTTGTAGCTGAGGGATTACTAGAAGATGTGGGGGATACCTGACTTCCCCCATCCACGCTCGAAGAGGATTGAGTCATATTTTCCCATGAGGAAATGAGTTTGTTAACACAACAGGCTGCTACTGCGCCAATAACTTATGGGCCTCTACAAGTCGAGGGCACAGGTGGGTCGGATGGTCCTCCGTGCAAAGTTTTCATAGATATTTCAACTTTATCTTCTCTGTGTTGCCCCTGCCAGCATTTTTTTTGGGTTTCTTATCCCCCTTACCCTTCTTGTTTCATTGTTTTTTCTTTCCATCAAGCTGTTGGTTGGCCTTCAGGTTCATCGACTGCACACTGTGTACATCCGATGTTTGGGTAGGGGGAGCAGTCGAACCAAAGGTCTGGATGGTCGTTTTCTACTGTATCGAAAATTGTTGCAATTGATTTGACAACTGATTAGTGGACTTTCCTTGTGTTGAACCAACTATACCATCGGCATGTGGTAGACAATTTTGTCTGGCCTTGTCAAGGATGGGTCGTGGTGCATATGGAAAAATCTCATAGAGTAAGCCAGACTGAGAGTATATCAATTCGAGTTGTTGTGCTCTCATTATCACCTCCTCCTATGAAAACACTCCTGAAGTTGCAATTTCCTTGGATAATTGAGGTACCAAAGACTTTAGGACCCACTCCAACAGAAAAGCTAGTGGGACCTGTACCTTGATCAAGCTCTTTCGACAACTCCATTCTCGAATGTGATATAAGATATGATCAGCCTTAGTTTGCTCAAAGTTGTCCATCAATTCAGTGTCAACATCGTATATCACAGGTAGTTGCAAATGGTTTAGGAAAATGATCGCCAAATCACTAAAGCAAGAGTATCTTGAGCGATCGAGCTCAATGTACCATTTCGCAGCACCCTTGATAAGAGTGCATTGAAATAGGCGCAATTGTACGGAGTCATATCGCAATGAGTTTGTTGAGAACCATAGGTGGAAATTTGTCACGTGGTCACCTAGGTCTTCACCAGGCTTGCCTTCAAATTTTGGAATATCTGAGGGAAACATAGTCGGCATGGGGGGCCAACACGAATCATGAAAAATAAGGTCATTAAGAAACCTTGACAAGTATGGAATATGTAAAATTGCCATAAATGATAGTTTGGGATAGGTATTATGTACAGGAAAAAGGGGACCTAGAGTTTGACTGACACTAGGTTACCAGGAAAAGTTGGGTTGTTGGTCAGGGTTCTCATAGATACCATGGCCTTGACTAGCATATGGAAACTGCATTTGTTGGGACATCATCGGTTGATTCCCTAAATTGGACGTCAAGGGTTGGACGTGGATTGCTCCTTGCATTGTGTTCCAAAGATTATGGAAAGGGTTTCCCCCTGTTGATTCGATGGGAATCGGTAACTAGCCTTGCCCGGGGTTCCATTGACCATGGAAGGGGTTTCCCCCGGTCGACATCCCTAGCGAGGGAACTGATCCCTGCCAAGAATTCCAAAGTCCTTGTTAGGAGAAGACTCTTGTACTTTCCCCTTGTGTAGGAATAGTACCCTGCACATGATTCTATTGTCCAAAACCAGGGTTTCCCCCAGTCAAGATGACAACTGACGAAAATAAGTTATCACTAAATGCACCGAAAGAAAAGAACGACATGGATCCCACCGGTGTGGTGTAAGAATAAGGTCCCAAAATTCCTACTCCAAACAAGATGTAGTTTGTGTTCGGCCCGATAGGTGGCTGGAAAGCATTATCGAGTGAGGGGGACAGAGGAAGCATATGACCCCCACCATAAGGGATAGCATTAAATGAGGTTGAGGTTCCCCCAATGGACCCTTGCAGGGGAGCGTTTGAGCTCCATGCCCCCAGACCCATGGTCTGTAGGGTGGAGTAGGTAAGGATGGAGTTCATATCAAAGTTGGTCATCTCGTATGAAAATGGAGGGCCTATCTCACTCTGTGTGAACGGAGCAGTGGTCGTTGAAGATGACAAAATCAGACCACTGCTCGAGGTAGAGGGGGTCGAGACCACTATGGTCCAAACTGGTGAAGGTGGGTTAGGAGGCAGAATACCCCCTGAGGTGGTAGTCGTTAAGGGAGTATGAGGACTCCCACATGAAGTAGCATCATTTGCTTCCATAGCTACTTGTAAGACTATTTGATTCTCATAAGTTGTTACCCTTGGAGGGACAACTTGTACCAAAATTGGCATTGACAAATCAGTTATCAGAGGGTTGGCTGGCTCGAGAGCTTCCACTCCAAGGTCAGAGACATTAATTTCCTTTGGATTTGAGTAATCTCCTCTCAGAGCTAGCTCGATCACAATTTCCTATGGCCTAATTTCTTCATATGACCCTTGTTGGTCAAGTATTCACCATAACAGTGGAGGTGGTGTCTCTAAAGCAACCGGCGACAGTCCCTGAAGCCTTCGCGACCGACGGAGCTCTTAATATTCCACCTTATGAAAAGATCAATGACATAGTAAGGATTTGACTAACGTTTCAAACCATTTTGCACACATTAGAAAAGTTCCTACAAGATAAACCAAGCAAACCACTATCTAGTTGGAAGAACAGTTACGCCAACCAAAACTAGAGCAATTTATTGGTGCAAGTGCAACTCAAAAATGGAATCACCCTCCAGGTATACTCTGCAAAGTGTGGCCCGATTTCTTCCCTAGGTACCGCAGTATACCCTCGCAATCACCTGTGTAAGTCCCTAGAATAAAGGAAACTAAGTTTCGAGCTCGTGAATAGTCATCAGGTGGGTGCAATCAATAGTCGGGTGGACCACAATGAGCAGGATAACAAATTTGAAACCCACAGAGGGTATCGAGAGAAAGTGGTCTGGAAGACAACTAAGGATCTTGAACGGATTCGAGGTCCACGAAGCTCTGTAGGCAAATGAAAACGATAGTATCCCATGCCACATCCTCAATATGTGTTCCCCACTAAGTTTGGTCTGGCTTTGGAGAGCTTATCTCCACTATCTTTCCTCACGCAACCTCGTGTTTAGCCCCTGTGTTAGAGGGGGGTCCCAGATAAATTTCATGTCAATAGACTTTTTACACTCCCTGGCTCTGACTCCAATGTTTTTTTATAAGCCTTGAAGAGTTTCCTCTCTAACCTAATTCAAGGCTCTACCCTAAACTATTTGATCAACCCTACAAACATAAAAGTCTAATTGATTTTAAATTAGCGTTCATTTCAAATGGCTTGTTTTAACTCAAAGGATATGGTAGTGAAACTAGTGATGTGTATGAGATACGAAAAGAGGAGGAGTAAACAAAATTGAAATCAAAATTACTTCTAGTTAAAGATTTGCAACTAACTCTTTAAACTAACTTTTTCATAACTAACTCTTTTCAAGATCTTTAAAAAGAAGACCTAAAATGAAATTTCACTCGACTACGAGCTACTTAAGTTCTAATAAATCAGTAAAGAACTTAAAAATTGAACTCTTTTTCCTTTCAAGTAAAATAACTAACCCTAACTACTTTACCAAACAAAGAAATGAAAAATATTTTTCTTTTTTGGAAATGCTTTAAACGAGAAAAAAATTGAATTAATTTTTTTTCTCTTTTCTTTAAAGCAAATGAAAGGGGGAAAAGAAATACAAGACAAGACTGAAACTGACCTCTAGCCCACTGCAAATCATAGGGAGTCACTAAAGACACCAAATAGGCTAATCGACAAAATCAAAGACTCGCTTAAAACCCTTTCGAAGTAAAAAAAAGAAATCTTGAAAAATACAAGCAAACTAACATCTAACCCAAGATATGACTATAAAAACAGAGACACTGAACTCAGTTAAGAAACCCTGCGAATTAAAACCTCAATCAAGGAAGAGGATGACTACCTCTTCTTAGAAACATTTTATTGGAACAAGTAAGCTACTCATGCTTAAGAATATTACGTATGTATGTGGGATGTCTATAAAGAAGGGCGTGCATGTACACATTCTGACCCACAACAGGTTGCGTACACCTCTGTACTTCTTGAAAAAATAAATAGAACAGACTGACTGACAGGGTAGGGAGAATTGGTATGACACCAACATGTGACTAGACCCCTTAAAAGACTCATTAGACTCAACAGAAACTCAAAAGGTATAAAACCAATCAAACACCCAAAAAATCCCCTAAAACCCTATAGGCCTCCCTAGTATGGTCTCCAGTTCTACTAGTGGAAAAAAAACCCCTATGGTTACACCAGGGTTTACAATGTAGGCAGATCAATAACCGTTTAAAAGTCTCATACTTCTCTAACTACCCTAAACATATCTCAGACTCATACAAGAAAAGAAAAATGAGAAGGATCCTCTTCACCAAGATCCAAGTACATATTTGTGTATCTTTCTCCTCTCAACCTTATTATTGGGAAATGAAATGGGTTCTGAAGGAGGAAAAAGGGAAAAAATGAGGAATTCTGAGGCAATTCTCACAACAAGGCTGCAAATGCTTGGGGCAAGGAGGGGATGTGAAATGGGTAGAGTTTCATTGTTCTTATGTCTAGATGTGGAATGAGACCCCAACACCTCCTTTTATATGACAAAAGTATGGTTATTTGGTTGGGTGACAGGCTATAGACGGTGGATTATTTGGGAAACTACCCAATAGCCCATAATCTCAATGAGTTCCTTGCAACTTTTTATTTTTTGCAAATTTTGCAAGTATACGTGGCTTGTAGTGGTGCAACATGAGTACTTACGCGGGTTGTAGTGGTACAACAAGCATATGTATGCAGGCAGTAGTGGGGTAGGACACGTACATATTCAAAATTTTGTTTTTTTAGAAGAGAAACTCAGTGATGGATTGGAAAAAAATGCAAGTAAGAGGGGAAAATGCCAGGTATGCATATGTAGAGAAAATTAGGGTTATAACACACTCTAGCCAAATGGCAGGCTTCACATAAAGAAGGAATAGAAGACTGGTCGCAGTGTAAAATATTAATTCAAGTCATATTTGGTACTGAGGTTGAGTATACTACACAGAAATATACATGAGTGAGTGACCCAGCAGATTATGTTGTGCAGTGTAGAAAGATATGGAGTTCAATACCGAAGAAGGAATGGACACATAATTTCATACATGCATTTGATACGATCCCAAATAATTGGTACTTGGAACTAGAAATGCGCAAAGAAACCACGGATTGGGATGATCTAACTCAAAGGTTTAAGTTAACATTTACTTTTGAAGATGAATCCTTGTTGGTAGATGCAACTCTGCAGGCCATTAGAACCATGGTGTTTTTGGAAGAAGGGTCGATGGATGTAGTGCTTGTGTGTAGTATGCATAGAAATTCTATGATAGTTCATGAACTACTGGAATGCTATAATGTGGCTCAAGAAGAGCAATATGAGGAGAATCCAAGAAATATAAAAATACCTGAAACTGAGGGGAAACGTATAGTGGAGGGTCTAGAGATTGAATCTACTGTGTACACACAACCACTAAGGATGTGTAAGGTAAATATTGGGACAAAATAGAATCCAAAGTTTGTGCATATGGGAGACTACTAGAATGATGAAAATGTGGAAAAAAAATGCAGACTTACTACGCAAGTATCAAGATTTATTCCCAACCACATTTTCAAAAATGAAAGGGATAGTTGGTGAGCTAGGACAAATGAAGATCCCTTTGAAACTAGATGTTAGGCAAGTAAGATAGATACCGTATAGACTGAATCCGAAGTATAAAAAAAAGGTAAAGGCAAAGATAGACATAATTTTAGAAGCAATAATTATTGAACCAATGGTGGAATCAAAAAGGATAAGTCCAATGGTAGTACAAGATAAGAAAACAAGGGGAATCATAATTTGTGTATACCTAAGAAACCTAAATGATGCATGTTTGCATGATCCATTTCTGACAGATTTAAAGATGAAGTGTTAGAGAATGTAGGGAGGAAGGAGGATTATTCCTCATGGATGGATTTTCAGGATATCACCAGATAGATATTGTGTGGGAATACATACATAAGACTACTTTTGCAACAGAGTGGGGAAGCTACTAGTACACAATGATGCATTTTGAGTTGAAGAATGCACCTACAAGTTTCTCAAGAGTAGTGGTCACAGCCTTTAAATAATTTATTCATAATTACCTTGAATTTTATTTAGATGATTGGATTGTGTTTAGTCTCTTGAAGAATCACATAGAATTACTAAGATTAATGTTGGATAGGTGTAGAAAATGTCATATTTCAGTGAACTTGAAGAAATGTAGTTCTTGTGCACCTTTTGGAATTTTGTTGGGCCATGTGGTATGTAAGAAAGGCTTACTAGTGGATCTTGCCAATATTACAATGATTTTGGACTTACCACCACCTACATCAATATGAAAATTAAGATCTACAATGGGTCATACAAGATACTATAGGAAGTTTATTAAAGGATATGTGTAGATTACAACACTCATGGAGAAGTTGTTGAAGAAAGAAGCTAAATTCCAATGGAATGAGGACTTCCAGAAAGGTTTGGACACATTAAAGCAGAAGTTAGTGACTACACCAATTTTGGTATTCCCAGATTGGAAGAAGGAATTTCATGTTCATGTGGATGCATCATCCATAGATTTGGGCATCATATTATCTCATCCAGGAGGAGAGTTATACCATCCAATTGAATTTGCAAGTAGGAATTTGTCAACAATAGAAAATAACTACACTACGACAGAATGAGAGGGATTGGTGATGGTGTGTGTGTTGCAAAAGTTTAGAAATTATTTATTGGGTTCTCATTTCAACATGTATATGGACCATTCCACATTAATATACTTAGTGAACAATCCAGTGTTGTGGGGAATAATTTGCAAATGGCTACTTTTGTTTTAAGAATATGAATTTGAAGTCATCGCTAAGCCAGGAAAATTTAATGCAGGACTAGATCACTTATCCTACATTCTATCAGGAGAGGATGCAGGGAACCTAGATGATAGTTGACTAGATGCACATTTATTTGTAGTTCAAATGGTGGATGACTACTTCATAGACATTGTGCAATTCTTAAGTACATGAATGGCTCCATCGAGCATGACAATTTCACAAAATAAATAGTTAGTGGTTAAGGAAGCAAAATATCCACCAATTGCAAAGAACATATACAATTTAGGTGCAGATGGGATATTAAGACAATGTGTGTTAGATCATGAAATTCCAATGATACTATCAAAATTTCACAAAGGTATTGCAAGAGGACACTATGCAGGTAAAGCAACTGCGCAAAATATTTTGTGTGTAGGGCTCTGGTGGCCCACACTTTACAAGGATTCCAAGGAATATTGCGAAGCATGTGATGTTTGTCAAAGGGATGGAAAGCCATCCAAAAGGGATGAAATTACTTTTCATCCATAGGTTACACCGTAGGATTTTGAAAAATGGGCGATAGACTTTGTTGGACCGATCAATCCATCAACCAGGAGATCAAAAGCTCGGTATATAATCATTGTGACATAGTATTTAACTAGATGGGAAGAAGCAACACTAGTCACAGAATGCAATGTGGAGACTGTTGGGCAATTTATATTTGAGAATGTCACTAAAATATTTGGCTTCTCGAGCATTCTATTGAGTGATAAAGGAACACACTTCTTGAATAAGATGATTTCAACATTAACTGTGGAGTTCCAAATTCACCACCATAGGAGCACGTCGTATCACCCTTAGGAAAATGGGACAGTAGAATCCTTCAACAAAATTTTAGAGAATGATCTGACAAATATTTGCAATGTAGGGAGAGATGATTGGGACTTAAGGATCCCTATATTATTATGTGCATATAAAACTACAAGCAAAAATTTGACAGGACATACACCTTTTAGGTTGGTATATGGGAAAGAAGCAGTAATGCCGATGGAATTTATTGTGTCGAGTCTGCATGTTGCAGTGATTACAAATCTTTTGGACTCTGGTGCAGTGGAGGAAATATTGTCACAGGTATTACAGCTTGAGGAAGACCAATTTGTCACAGGATTCTATCAACAAGTCCAAAATGCAAGAGAAAAATCATGACATGATAGCATATTAAATAGAAAAGGTTTCAAGTGGGAGACTTAGTTTTTCTCTACGACATCAAGTTCATGCAGCACCCCAAGAAGTTCACGATGTATTGGTTAGGTCCATATATGATCAAGTATGTGACAGAAGCAGGTGTTGTGTAGCTAGAAACGTTGAATGGTGAAGTCTTGGGAGGAATGGTGAATGGAAGTCGGTTGAAACTCTATAGGGATGGACAACCATCCACGCACTAGTATGAACTGTGCAAGAACCTATGTACTATAGTAGTGTATTATAGGATGAAAAAGAAAGAAAAAGGAGAAAAAGAAAAAGAAAAACAAAGGAAAAACAACAAAAAGTATGTAAGTTTCAACAAGAGTAAGTGCACAGAAGAAGGGAGTGTTGCGCATATAGAAGAAACTGAGTAGGAGAAGAAAATTACGTGTAGAAGCATAGCCTGTTTAGTAAACGAACGGGTAAAATAGAAAAACTGTCTGGATGAAGATGGATAAAGACCGTTAAATAACATTAAAGAGTAGAAATGATTGTTCAAAATCTGTAATGACAACACAACACAAAGACACGTCGTCATAAATGGAAAAAGTCAATGGAGATTGTGAAAAAATGGCAAATAGAAGAAAAAATCCAGGGGAAGATTTTGAAATAAAGTAGTGTTAAAGAAGGCACTGATTGCACAATTGGTGGATATGACACTTAATTCTGGCACCAAGGTGAATGGACAACTAGCGAATGGAACAAAATACAGGGAGGGTCGACAAACATTGGTCTTTTTAGTTAGAGTTACATGTGAGTAACAGAGAGTCGAGAGTTGTATTGCAGAGCCTGAGAAAAATCACAGAGCCGAAGTAGTTGTCACTAGTAACTGGATTACATAGATGGAACCACCAAAGGAAGCAACATCTGCACCAAAGAAATCCCAAATGAGAGAATAAACAATAACACCATAGGTTGAGGAGACTCTAATAGAGTCATCATCGGAGCCAAGTTTTACTAGGGACTACATTCCATCGAGGAGGGATGATGCCAAACCAGTGGCATTGAATAAGGATGTTAAGTATCCATTGGTGACACCTGACATCCCATATGGTGTCATCATCGATGAGGATATGTTAGGTAAGGTGCCATAGCTTAAGTATACATACCACAATATCATAGACACAACGAAGTTCCCTAAACGTGTGCCAAGTAAATACTTGGAATTGAAAATATATAGATCCAGTGACGAACCAGACTATACATGTGCCAAAGGTATGGGCTAGAGGGTTAGAACGAGCTAGCATACTAAATCTGTGACATTCCACACTTTTGTAGGATCCAAGAAGTGAATGCACATGTCAATATGTTGTTAACCTATGTTCATGGGGGTTAATTATGGTTTGACATGACAATTTATATAGACATAGATCTCATTGCCAAAGGCTTACTGTCACAAGGGGAAGATCCCACCTTACTGTTTGCAGACAAAAATAATGACAAGAATATGTCAAAGTCCATGAGGGAGAAATTTCACACATTTGGATGGGTGTTTAGGTTGGATGTACCAATTATTTTTGACCCAACGATATGAATTGTGATGCAAGCATTGGTGTGCACCTTGCTGAGAATGTGGAGAAAAGGCCAAGTGCCTATAGGTGTGATAGTTGTGGCTGAGAAGTGTGTAGAAGGGGTATTGATGAGTTGGGAACCATTTTTATTTAACCATTTTCTCATCGATTCCGTGGAAGCATGGGATAGAGGCATGGAATTCCACTATTCTTGGTTGTTAATTATGATTGCGTTCATAGCATGGAATAAGCCAGAATATGCATAGTTTCTGGATCTAAGAGGTAACCCATGCTTGGCTACTAAGTATCAGAACTTCTGGTACATAGCGAACAAGAGAAGACATATAGACACCAACATTGACTTCTTTCAGTACAACGAAAGGATTAGGAGGTGTATCCATAATACACCATGAATTTCACCACAACTTGTAGAGGCATACACATCGATTGAGTGATTCTAGGTAGACTGTCATCACATATACATACAAGAAAAGAAATACCCCTAGAGAGGAATGGGTCTAGACAAAGTACATAATCACAAAGGAAGACATCCAACTGATTATACAGGATTGGGACCCAGACTGGAAGGTTCTTGCGAAAAAAATAGAGATAGATCACCCAGACAATGAAGAAGAAGACCAAGGAAATGGTCAAGGAAATGGACAAGGCGATGGCACAGGGGATGCATAAGAGATAGTACCAAAAGTAGGGGAAAAGAGGAAATACAAAGGGTAAGGGGACTACAACATCTACATAGAAGAAGCTGAAAGCCCATAAAAAACCATCTATCTACACTTTGACGGAC
>JZKD02S1788114.1:17018-62490 GCA_000966675.3 Picea glauca | reverse complement strand
AGGGTCGATAGTGATAATAGTGGAGGCCATTCAATGTAAGGTGGAATAGGTCCACTATATTATTAAATAAGGCTCACTATGGTAGTTAGATATAATAAATGGGTAGTTAGATCTAATAAATGTAAGAGGACTTCTTATAAGGTTCTACTTCTAGAAGGTTTCTCCTCTAGAATGTTCTTAGGTGATGGTAGCACGATATAAAAGGGGTTCAAGCAATGTAATGGGATATGAAGAGAACTATTGTATTGTGAGTTGTAGCTTAATATGAGGATGCCCCCTTGAAGAGGCAAGTGAACAAGAGAGGATCCCTTCCATAATAGGATCCATTGCATGGTGTTTCCCAACCTCAAGGGTTTTCTCTATATTCTTGTGTTCATGTTATAGTGAATGGTTTATGGTTTATTCTTGGTATTATTGAAGTATCTTTGCAGATCTGGTATAGGTACTTAACAAATCCTAACTGAGATACCTGTTATTGGTCAGGATACCATAGTATCATCAGCATCACTCCCCCTTTCTAGGGACGTCCTTTCAGACTATACCAATATTGTCTTGAAAGTTCTCAAACTTTACATGAGATAGAGGCTTGGTCAACACATATACAACCTGCTCATTTGTGCCAACATATTGGAGCATTATAGCTCCCCTTTGCACCATATAATGAATGTAGTCATACCATATTTCTATGTGTTTTGACTTGTGATGGAACATAGGGTTCTCTGTCATCTTTATGCAACTTTGGCTATCACATAGAATCACAGTTGCTTCCACCTCCAGATCAAATAGACCTGTCAACAAATTATGGAGCCATATGGCTTCACAACTGGTGGAAAATGCATCAATGTATTATACTTATGTCGTGCTGAGAGAAATATTGGATTGCTTCCTACTCTGCCATGAAGTCATGCCTGACCCCAGACTGAAACAACATCCTGAAGTGCTCTTTCTATCAGAAACACTTCCAACCCAATCTGAATCAGTATAACCAATCAGTCCGAAGTCATGATCTCCATTATAACAGAGATCAAATTCCAACGTACCCTTAAGGTATCTCATCACATGTTTTGCAGTAACAAGGTGAACATGTCTAGGATCTACCAAATACTGACTCAAGTTGTTCACAAAAAAACATATCTCTGGCTTGGTATTCGTCAGATACATCAACGATCCAATGATATGTCTGTACAAGGTAGCATCAACCAATTCTAACGAAGGATCAACCAGGAGATTCAACTTTGTTTCCATGGGTGTGTTCATGGATTTACACTCCAACATATCAAACCTCTTTAGTATTTCAACTTCATATTTCCCTTGGTTAAGGAAGATATTCTCTAGGATCTGCCATACCTCAAGACCTAATAAATAGTGCATTAGGCCTGGGTCGTTCATCTCAAATTTTGCATCGAGTTTCTTATTACAATCAGTGATGATATTTTCTTCTCCAGTTAAGAATAAGTCATCCACATACAACAACAATATAATTGGCTCATCATTCATAACCTTGAAGTAAAGGTTAGAATCAACTTTACTTTTGGTAAAGCCCAAGCTCGTCAGAAAACTGTCAATCCTTCCATACCAAGATCTAGGAGCTTGCTTCAATCCATACATATCCTTCTCCAACCTACAGACATGAGTCTTTATGTCTTCAACTTCAAACCCTTGAGGTTGTTCTATATACATTTATTATTTAATAACACCATTTAAAAAGGTTGTTTTCACATACATCTAGTGTAACTTCCACTTCATCTTGACTGCAAGAGCTATGATGGTTCTGATAGAAGTGTATCTAGCTACAGGAGAAAACGTCTCTTTATAATCAATGCCTTCCTCTTGAGAAAATCCATGAGCTACAAACCTTTCTTTATGTTTTTCAATACTTCCATCAAAAACATGTTTTATCTTGTATAACCGTTTGGAAGATACCACATCTTTGTTCTTTGGTTTGGGAACTATTTCCCATACATCATTCTTTATAATTGATTGGTATTCTTTTGTCATGGAATATGCCCATTCTTTATTCTAAATGGCTTCTTCAAAGAAAGTAGGATCCTTCTCTATGAGATCACACATCAAATCTATATAAATGGAGAATGGATTAGGTTTCTTGATTTGTCTCATGGTTCCTTCTGGAGCACCATACTTCTCTCCATATTGAATAAGTTATGTTTCCCAAGATGGATTTCTCTTGTGAGAGATTTTCATCTCGGGAGGATATTGAGATTCTATCATATCATGATCTTCTTGAATCTCATCATCAGGGGTAATTGTAACTTCCCTTACTAGTTCTGCAACTATGGGAGCTACAGGCTCTTCTTCATATACCTCTTCAAGATGACGTTTTCTTGATTTCTTGAGTGTTTCATCTTCATCAAAGGTTACATCTTTGTTGATATCAATGTGATGGTACCCTAGTATGTAAATTATGAATTCTTTTGAGACCTCATAGTATCCAACAAATATTCCCTTCTTTCCTGAAGGGTCCATCTTAGTTCTCTTCTCTTTCAGAATGTGCACAAACATTGGACAACCAAATATCTTGAGATGGATTACTTATGGATTCTTTCTGGAGAATGTTTCTTTAGGGGTTTTGAACCCAAGTGCACTATGGGATAATTTGTTTTGAACATACATGGTTGTTCTTGTTGCTTCATCCCATAGGTGCATTGGAAGATCTTAATCATGGATCATAGTCTTCATTGATTCCATTATAGTTATGTTTTTTCTTTCTGATACACCATTTTGTTGAGGATTGTAGGGAGTGGTGACCTCCCTCTTAATCCCGACATCTCTGCAAAATATTAAAAATTCATTTGAGGTGTATTCTCCTCCATTATCTGACCTAATTATCTTTATTTTTCTTTCAGAGAGATTCTCTATCGAGGCTTTGAATTCCTTGAATTTTCCAAACACTTCATCGTTTGATTTCAAGAAGTAAACCCAAGTCTTGCGAGAATATTCATCGATAAATGACACATAGTATACATACCCACTAAGAGAGTTTGATGGCATTGGGTCACATACATATGAGTGGATGAGATCCAAGACTCCTTATGCTTTATTGTCACTCTTTGGGAAAGGATTCTTTATGTTCTTTCCTTTTTCACATCCCTTGCACATGCCTTCATGGTCAACCTTGAATTTTGGTATACATGTAACTACCTTTCTCACATATGGTAAGGCCTTGTAGTTGATGTGAGCTAGTATTCTATTACAAAGTTCACATGGACTCTCAGTGGAGTGAGTCAAGGCTATATCTGAGTGGCCTTTTAACTTATACATGCCACCTTCTTGTGTTCCAATAAAAATTTCATCTTCTATGGTTTTTACTTTAGGCCACATAAGGAATTCACCATCTACGAATGTAACCCTGAAACCTTTCTTATCTAAAGCTGGATAGAAATAAAATTCTTTGCAAACCCGATAGATATTGTACATCCTTCATCTTCATTGGGGTCCCTAAATCAAGTCTATAGGTCGACTCTCCCACTCCTTTGATAGGGTACTGGTAATCATATCCAAGTGTAACTTTCTGGGGAAATTTATTTTCTGTAAGGCTAGAAAGAATGTCTCTCTAACCTGTCATGTGCTTAGAAGCACCACTATATATGATCCCAATGTCCTCTCCAGGTAACACGGATCCTGATAGGGCAGAGAATAAGAAATAGTATTCAATATTTTCTTTAATCATCTTCATGGGTGGCTCATCATCTTCAATTGCATGGGAATGGTGTCTTTTGTTGTTTCTCTTCTTGTATTCTTCTCTTCTAGATGGAAAATTCTTAGCAATATGTCCCATCTTGTCACAATGGTAACATTGATAAGAGGAGAAATGATTTTCTCTTCTTTGACCTTTCTGAAACTTCTGGAATCTCCTTGGAGGGTGAGATTCCTTATGTAGGTGGGTATCCTTCTTGAAGTGATACCTTCTCTTTCCTCCTTTATCATGAGCATATAGGGCTTGATATTCATCCATTAATAGTACTACTTCTCGGTTGGCTACTCTTGCTTCTTCTTGAGCACATTCTTCCCAAAGACTGTCAAATTGTAGTTTCTCTTTTTTGGCACAAAAAGCTTGTATAAATGCATCCCAAGGTCTTGTGAGACCATTAAGAGCTATAATTATGAGTTAATATTCATCTAGGTTGTCTCCAATTGCTTCTAGTTGTTCCTTGAATTGAGAAACCCTAGAGAAATAGTCATGAACGGTTTCTCCTTTCTGCATCTTTTTGTTTTTGAGTTGGTTTCTCAAATTCATCTTCTGGTTAATGTTTTTTCCTTCATACATTCTAGTTAGGGCATTAAAAATATATTTTGGAGTGTTCTTAGAATCCACTTGAGGGATCAAGTAATCTTTAATAGAGTCTTCAATGATTCTTTTGGCCCTAACCATATCCTTCTAGTATTTTTCTTTAGTTGTAGCATATGTGGGTTCTGGTACATTTTCCTTGATGAATCTTGCAAGGTCATTCTCTTCAAGAATGAGTTAAATAATATACTTCAAGGCATGAAAGTTATCCACACCTTATAACTTGTCAACAAGCTTAGTGCTTGCAGACATATTGACCTGGAGCTGGGAAAATGACCAAAAATTAAAAGTGCTCATAAATTAAATCTGAACTTACTAGGATGTGTGTTTGGATGAGGCACGTAGCCTGGTGCAGTCTATTTTCTGAAAATCCAAATTTTACCCCTTGAAACCGGGCCTGTGAAAATCTGGACTAGTACTTCTAGTACTGGTTTTGGTTTCCTGGTTTTCTGGTTTTCTAGTACCAGTGAAAACTAGGGATTCACTTTTCGGAGGCTCTGGCCACTAAAAAGGTGCGCTCAAGATGCCAATGATTTTGCAAGGCTAGGTCGCACTTCCCTAGATAGTTTTTAGGATGAAATTCTCTTCCAACTAAAAGCCCTAATTTTCTTGTACGACAACAGTGAAATTTTTGGTAACCTGGTGAAAGGCGCTCTATTCAATCAAGCTTTGATACCATGCTAAATTTAGATCTGATATTAAGTTATTTTCAATTTACTAGACAATAATAGCATAAGCAGGATCACTGAAAGATACACAATCATAAGGTACACAACATTTATCTCGGGAAACCCTCATGGGGGATAAAACCCAGCAAAAACTTCCTTAATATAGATTTCCAATATATTGCCAATATAATAAACCAAACACTAGAGAATATCCAACACTGAGAAATCTGACTCTCTCTTCCTTCTTCCGAAAACTACAGCTTCCTTCAAACTTGTGCACTAGATGAGTGACTTGAGTGAGTGTGCTTAATGAGGCGCCTTCCACTCTTATTTATACTGGATGGCATGTGCTGGGGTGGTGTGTCTTCATCAAGCACGACCGACTTCTTCGCTTAGTGGCTAAAACCACTTTAATTAGGCTTGGGGGCTGACTTCTTAATTGGCAGCATATAATTAGGGTTTGACCAATCCACAAAAGTGGATTTGGTCTTATACAAAGCTTGACATGATCAATCCACAAAAGGGGATTGATCTATAAGATAATAACTAATTAATAAGTAGAATATTCTTTGCAGTTACAATATTTCAACACAAACATATAATTTTCAACCACATAAATTATATTATATGAAATGTCAAGTAATATTACAATAAATATGAGTTTCCAACTAAAAATCCACTAATGGACTATTACTGGTCCATGACAAAAATTGTTTCCATACTTTACATGAAAATCATCTACATCAATGTATTTTCAAAGTATTACAATGGCCACTAAGTGAATCTTTCTCTGCCTTCGACTATTGATGATAATGCACTTGTATCTTACAAAACATGCATAAAACCACCAAGTTAAAACAACATTTAAGCATTACAATAAAAGCCTAAAATAAGTTAAAAAAGATTGGGTGTGTTTGAGGATATGAGAAACAATGTATTTTCTGAGGATAGAGCTTTAAGATATATGATCCAACCTCTTTGACATAGAAATATATTTCTGATTTGATTTGACATTTTCTATGACTAGATAGTATTTATATTGAAATTCACTCGCATCATTTCCAGACAACTTCTTCCAACCTTGAGGACCCACATAGGACACTAAAGGAAATAACATTCATTACCCATAAGATCATAAAGAAAATACATCTATAATGAAATATATAAAGTATGTCAAATCATAAAATGATACATACCACTTGCCACACCCCCACTGGCACCATCACAAAATGTTGCATGGTATATAGAGCAGTGAGCTAGTTCTGCAACCTCTTCCACTCATATATCCCAATGATACCTATGTTTGTGATCATAAGACAAGAAAAAGTCAGTACAAAGTCAACTTCAAAAAATAGAAGCTAAGAAAGACTTTATAAATTTCTAGAAAACCCTACCCACTGTCCAAGACATCATAAGCATATGGTGAACCAGATCCAATAGAAAAATGTGTTCCCTTAAGTCTTCCTCCTTCACTATCTACATAATATAGACCAGGGCCCTATGAATTTAAAGCCAATAATAGAATTATTATTCTTGTTAGCACATAATATAAAAACAATACCACTATAACATCAAGTTTTCTATTACTGATTCATCCCATCCAACAATCATTGTGCCTATTGACAAGCCCACTCCTCAATATGAGTAGAGGATATTGGCCAACAATTTAGAAGAAGTACATGTCACTAATATTCTCTGCTTGTTTTCCATCTCATGTAACTAACACTGTTATGAGGAAAAAGAAAATTAAATGTGAACTCTACACAAAATACTGCTAATACCTTCAGGATAAATCCAGGACAAGGATTCCTATTGTTATCACTATAAATTTCCTTGCCTATGAAAGGAAAATCCAGAGGTAACCACAAACCAACTTGTAGACTAGAAGCTATCCCTTCCAATCCAGGGAGGGCTCTCTCTTATAACTCAATCAAGGACTGATTGGTTATATAATATGCACAATGGCTAGATATTCTATCAAAATCAGAGTTTCAAAATGTGGTAGGGATGAGCAGAGATCCATTGGGCATGGAGTCATGAAGCTAAATATCAATTACAGGGATCAGTAATTGGTTGGTGAGTAAATAAGAGCCAAAGGAAAAGTAGATAGTGACTTTCAAGATACTTAAATCATTGTAGAATAGTGGAAGAATTAGGGGTTAACAGGCATTATCACAAATCATCTAACTAGGATGGATTTTATGCTAACTTCAGATGAAATAAATGAGAGCATTCAATTGTTATAAACTCAGAGCATGTGAATCTGAATTTTGGAATATTTCTTCAACCAAACACTGGAAGAAGTCACGCATTTAGATAAAAACTTAAATGAATACAACATACACAGTAGCATAACACACACTTGAAATAATTATCGGATGAATCTTTATCTTGAAAATACCTTTGTACTTATGTATCGATTAAAACTGTAATTGATAAAAATATACATGCACAAAGGTCCCTTTTCTCTCCAGTCTCCTCTCAAACCCTTTTACAATGTTTTTTCTTAAAATATATAGATAAATATCTTTCCAAATCTTTGGGATTCGCTAGTTTCAAATTTTCCTAAAATTAGAGGAAGTTATAACAAAATAATACCAACTTCCAAACTAACTGCTAGATTCTAGGGTTTAGTTTTTTACTTAATTAATACAAGCAAATCATAAAAAAATATATGAGTTTGGTGGAAAAATAGTTGGCCCTTCTACTCCACATAGCAATTTGGCATGTTCCATTCCAACTGGCAGTTGAATAGACTTGGATTTGGGCTGATTATGTAGTTTTGCAGTGCACTTTCGCTGCAAAACTGTTTTAAAAATTCGACAGCTGATATTTTTCAACTATCTCCTAAATGGTGAACCCAATTGAGCTTATTATTTTTCAGCAGGTTAATATAATTATTATGCTTCTCCACAAAATATTTGGACAAAACCCAGTTCACGGTTTTCGAGAAAAACCCAAAATGGCTATAGGTGATGGTGGCCCATTTCTCAAAAACCATGAAGCAGTTTGACTTGAAATTAAACAGGCTTGTTCATCTTACAGTGATGCATCTCTCCTCAAAATTTCATGGAAAACGAGCACACAGTTTGGGAGATATGATGAAAGTACACTTTCACAACGTACTAGTTTGCTGCAAAACTATTGCTACAGGAAATTTTGCAGTGTGCCAAAATTCGCTGTGAAATCTTTGTTTTTTTATTGTTTTCACCTTTGAACCTTGTTTCGACTATGTCCAGGTTATATGATGGTTTTGAATTCTGCATTTGATGAAATTAAATTGTACCATACCTTCACATCTTCCTCTTTTACATGGTGTCTGACTTTAAGAAGCTCTTCTTCTTCTTTATGAACAAGGATTTCAGATCTAGTCTCTTCATCAGGGGTTAATTTCCTTGCTGCTTGTTGTAGAATCTGAAAAAAGTTTAAAATTGTGCCCTGAGTGGATGACTTAGAGATAGTGTGTTGTTTTCCCCAATATTTTAATAAGACCCTACATGGGCCCAAGAGCATAAAGGACTTTAAAACCAAATTTTAACCAAAATAATTTTAATTTTTTGTCAAGATTTTCAATTTTTTTGCAAAACACTATACAGTGCCAACACCTACAACCAAACAAAGACCAAAGCAATCACGATGCATTAACATCACATATCTCACTGGTGATAATCATGAATCCCAAAAAACCTTCATAATGTTATTCAAAAAACCATTTTTCCCCAAAAAATTAACAGCTTCAAGCAATTCAAAAGGAATAGAATATCACTTAGTCCCACTATTTTCCAACTAAAAAAGGTGTAAATATAAATTGTTAACATGAAGAGCATCCTTCAGTTTCAAATTTTGAACTATTTATCACTTCCATGTTTCCATCTGGTTTATTTCATTAACATGCTACACTACAATCCAATCATAGAGGCCTGAAAAGCACTTGGAATTTATCTGTGTGTTTATGAAGCAATTTGGTAGCTCTAG
The DNA here is from genome assembly GCA_000966675.3 of Picea glauca. Classification (NCBI taxonomy): domain Eukaryota; kingdom Viridiplantae; phylum Streptophyta; class Pinopsida; order Pinales; family Pinaceae; genus Picea; species Picea glauca. The sequence continues at coordinate 53,541 of JZKD02S1788114.1, read as the reverse complement.
GAAGCATAGTGACATATGCATCATGCTCACAAGCATGCATTTTTCCAATTTTCACACTCATGTGCTCCCAATCCATGAGCTCCTTTACATCACAAGTTAAAACACTAAATTAGTAAAGGCCAATTATAATAGTAAAAACATAAATAGGATAGCAATAAAAGAATAATATTGACACCAAACATAATATGAATGTTGTGTTCAATTGGTTCTGGGATGGAAACATTTATGTTCCTCCGTGATGATCATACAAGCTTTCCTAAATCCTTACGTACCTTACTTGCATTTTCAGAGAATGCTTAGGATTGCATGCAAGTTAGGATGACCTTAGGTAGATTCATAAATGGTGTTTATAAAAACCAATGTGTGTTGCGCACTCTTGTTTAACACACTTCTCATAAACAATTGAGTTGAATTTCTATTATGTTGTGAGATATTACAAATAAAATAGTATGCACATTTAAAAATAGGAAATCACAAAACACAATAAAATAATCACACACAATACCATTGAAATACTTAATGCACATAGTGTTGTCCAAGTGAGTCGGTCCCTAACCCTCCAAGATAGTGGTAAAATTCATAATGATCAACACATAGATGAAATCAAAGAGTTCTTAGCATTCAATAGAAACTATTCAAAGTTTGGATACATCAACCACAACAATCTCTAGTTTTCACTGATATAGAACACCTACAAATGTGAACTGGTTTGACTTCAAACTCAAGTGTTCATATAGGGATGTTAGTACAAATATTTTAAGTTCATGCTCTCACTGGTGAAGTCTGAGAAACTAGGGTACAACAAAATAATTGTTAATGGAATTAGTACCTTCATCTACACCAAAAAAAAACTAAAAGTATGGTTGGAACTGATAAACATTGCAGATAATAACATTAAAAATAGCTGATGCAGTTCCTAATCAAAATAAAAATTTACATGACCTCCCTTTATACTTGTTTATTTCTAATGGATTACTATGAATTCCCAAAAGAATTTATTATACAACCAATGAGTTAAATCTATTGGCTTCAACACAATAAATCATTTGCTAGAATCTAATATTCTAGATTTTTGTTCTGAAGCTTATTGCCACACAAATACTGAAACGACCATCTTTAATATCAAGTTTGAATTCCTTTGGATATGTTTTCATCTACCATAGATGCTAACTAAAATTATTTTTGAACTTGATTCCATATGATCAGATCCTAGCACACTCATTCGACATTTTGAGTGGAAGGTATACCAATATTATAGTGCTCCAAATGTCACCTACAACATATGGGGCATGGGGTATTAAAAACACCTTTTCTTAGGATATGGGATTGACATATTTTATTTTATTTTCACATTATAGTGTTTGCCTTCAATAGGAGTAAATTTCTAGTTCCAAAACAGATTAATCACATGTTAATCATCCAATATTCAAATTCTAGAATAATAATATTCACTTTCAGTCAAGAGGCATGCTTACTTTTATTAATAGTATTACATATAAAAAATATTTCTTGAAGCATGGCCTAAAAAAGGAGACAGTAAATGACTTTTGCTAAAGGACATGGTTGAGTGATTTGCTCCAAATTCCAGACATATAATGCATGACACAAAATGAAAGCTAGAAGAAAAACATCTTCAAAAGGAAAAACCATCAGAAAATTAAGAAGAATGGCATGAACCACATCTTTCAGAAAAGAATGATGGCATATTGGTTACCATTTAATCTAAAGAACATTACTTTCGATAACAATCTTGTGAAAATAATTGAACCTTAAGTATATGGTAGAGAGAAGGCTAGGTGAATAGGAGATGTATTGAGGTATTTCTCTGGAACAACATAGGTGATCTTATTAGCATGCCTTCCATTATCACTCTATAATTTTCCTAGGTTGTGGGAGGAAAACCCAAAGGTAACCTTCAAACCAACTTTCAGATTGGAAGTTATCCCTTCCAACCCATAGAGATCTCTCTCTTATAACTCAGTCAACCACTGATTGGTCATCTAATCAAGAAAAATGGCTAGATCTTTAGTAAGTGAAGATTTAGAATATGATTTTTGGTAGGGTTAAGAGAAAATAACCATTGGGAATGGAGTCAAAAGGGATGAAAATTAACCAGAATGACCAAAAACTAGTGGTGGAAAAATTCAATGACAGAGGCAAGTTAGACAACATAGATAAGATCCCCCATAATAACATCAAAATTCCAAGGAAATAGGATCCAATCCCTGGAGATTATCATATCATATACCAAAACTTGATCTAACATGTTATAATTGATCTATCTCCTCAAAACAAGCATCAAATATTCCAAGGAAAAAGGATCCACCATAATTTGTAACTCATTACCTAAATTGGAGTTCAATCGTTTCCAAATTTTTGAAAACAAGGCACCGCCACTTCATTTGGCAGTGCCATATTCTAGACTTTACCATATGATTTCATTTGAGAATTTCAACGGCCTCAACTAACACCTCAAGCCTATTGGGATGACTCTCTTTAATGATCTTACTTTTCTCAGCCATGATTTCTTTAGCTTTAACTAACTTCTTGATAAATCCACTTTGTTTTTGTTTTGTTTTACCCTCATCTTCTACTTGTTTCTTCTTAAATGGTTTTGAAGACTTCTTCTTACTGACCTCTTTTTGTTCTACAGGTGCTTCTAGATATTCCTATAAATTGATAATAGAATTCTTAAGGGAGGGATTACTCATAGACTTGAAATTAAGTCTGAATTTATTTATTTCCTTAGTATGAGGAGTTCTGAAATAAATGACAGCTTGCTCTTTGTTTTCTCCAATTGACTCACTAGAGGAACCTTGTTTGGAGCGCCTAGATGAAGTAAGGGTATGCTTAGGAATATTTTTGACCTATTCTTTCCTATATGTTTTGATGTGATTCCTGGTATAAACATTTTTAATAAAAGTTATAGGGTTTGAGGCTTCCCCCTTCCCTTGGCTAAAACAATGTTGGTTTGCATGGTAGGCTCAGAGGTGTCATCTGGTTTTTCAATAATTGTATCCTCTTTAGGATGATTTTTAAGTTTCTTGGATTTATTTTTGGCAGCGACATATTTATTAAAACCACCCCAGAATAGGAAATGATCCCATGATTGATTCAGTTTGTTCAAATGATCTTCAATCAATAACCTAATCAACCCTCTATGAAAAATATAGAGGGTTGGGGTGTTGAGTCATTCACTGACTCTAGATGACATATTTATAAGAATCCTTAACAAAAAATGTGGCAGATTCATTCTCACATGGCCTGCTACATGAGATAGGAATTTGAAATGGTACATCCCCATTCGATTATAACGTCCTTCACAGGTAAAATATAACTGGATGATCTTTAGGGTATCATTCCACAATGGTGTGAGCCATGACCGTTGTACCTTCTACCTCCATTGCTCATTTTTATACTCATCCATGAGGAAGAAAGGGATATCTATCCTTGCTAGAGTTCTTGATTTGAACCAGTGATCACCATCCATAAGAAAACCTGTCGCTTGAGAAATAATTTATTTAGGCATAGATAAAGAGAGGTATGTTATCTCCATTTTTTTTCCATTAAAACCCTATGAAAATGACCTAGCTACCTCGTAATTGGAAACCCCCAACCTGTAACAAAAATCCTTCCAGTACGCGTTAGTAAATTGTTCCTTGAGTTCAACATCACTATCAAGTATTTATGTGACGTTTGTATCCTTGCAAATAAAATGTCCCCATTTTCCCATGACTGCGAGCAAGATGAGAGAAACTGGGAGAGATGACTGATATGGGTGATTCCAATCAAAGATATTTTTCTCCCAAACTAACAATTAACTTCCTTTCCACAGTAACCCCTCCACGAAGGCAAAAAAAGGTGGGTTAACTAGAATAATAATTCCCCACCTCCACGGATCTTGCATATCTCTTATATCTCTTTGTGGCAAACATTAGAATAGTGATTGACTGAGAGAATCATGACTAAAGGGGAAATTTTAATATGGAATCGCTCTTTATAAATGTTGTGCACATTTCACTAACTTTCATTTTGGAAGCTCTTCTCAAAACAAAAAAACCTTATATAACAAAATTGAATTTCGAAGTTGGAAAATAGTGGTTTCACTCCACACCACTCAAAACAATGGAATCAATCATCTGAAGACATGCAACATAGTGGTTTTAATTTCAGTCCCACCTCAAAGTATTAATCCTTGAGTAAATTTAACCAGCGAAATAAAATGTCAATCTTTCATCTCTTTTTAACCTTAAACACCATTGATTTTGATCAAGCACGTTGGATATTTAGACACATTTCTTGTATCAAACGTTGGATCTAGTTCAAAGTTAAAAGAAAATTTCCTAAAATATTTCGCTTGGGGGATCCACCCCTAAAACTCTATATGGGGGCCCGTTAGCCCCCATGCCCCCTAGATGGAGGGGAAGGTCCCTCTGGACCCCCTTCATTCGGGGGGATCCCTCAAACCCCTTGCAGAAGAGGGGTAGGAATATATACATATAAATCAAGGAGAAAATCAGGCTCCACAACCAATAGAGGTCTACAATTTACTAAATTCTAACAATACAGATGGATTCATAGACTCACTAGAAAGGGGTATTTGAATCCATCTACAATGTTAGAATTTAGTAAATTGTACAAATTCATTGTCAAAATTATAATTTTCCATAGTCAGAGTGACACAACTAAATGAACAAATAAATGACCAATTGTTATGTGGTCATTTTTATTCTAGTTATATCTTGTGACCAAATTTGGTCATTTATCTTGGTATTTTTTAGTTTATTTCTTATCCCATGACCAAAGTGGCCATTTATCTTGGTCTTTTTTAGTTAGCTCACTTAAAATTTATCAATTTGGGTCATTTCTCCCTTGAAAAAACTACGATGACCAAATTTTTTGGTCGCCTGATCACTTATCTCTCATTTTGTATTAGTGGCAGTTTGTGGGGCCAAATCAGAAGACAGAGCTGGAATAAAAGAAGGAAAAGTGGCATGTAGACGCAAAGGAAGGAAAATCAACATGATGGCAAAAAAGAAGGAAAACACTAGGACATATTAGGGTTTTGGAATAAACTATTATGGTTCTAAGCCCTAACTCTATGAATAAATATGTAATGGGTTGGGGAAGAATAGGCTACTGAGGGTAAGAGATTAGGTTGTGCATGAGTGAGAATCCTTACTGGGGGTTTTGGAGAGATTTTGTAGAGAGAGAGGCATGTAATGCAGAGCAGATATGATATATTGAGGATATAATATGTTGTATCTATTGTAAGTGCAGTGTGCATGCCTGAGGTGATTATTGCATGAAGATTAATATAGAAGCCAATTGTTGTGGACGTATCCCAAGGATTGGGTGAACTGCATTAAATTTGGTGTGTAAATGTGTCCTTTGATGTGGTTTCTCATGGTTGTTCTGCTTATGCATGATTAGTATAGATTGGTTTACTATATGATTGATGTGTACTAATAATGAATGTTACAATGGGTTACTTATGTTGTAATCTTTGTTATAAGGGTTATGCACAATAGAGTTTGTTAACTAATCAAAGGATATGAATAAATATATTGTCTATGGGATGGATAATTAGTAATGGATATGATGATAGCCTCACATCCCCTCATCCTTGTAGAAACTTGGTTCTTGTAGCCCCAATAGATACCTCAGGTGGGACTTCACTTGCATGCAGGTGATTTCAAAAGGGACGATATTTGAAGGGTTTTGTTGGTTGAATAAACTAAACCTAGGGTCTTATAATCACGCACCAACATAGATGCAGAAACAAGAGGATGAGATCTTCCATATTATTTTATGAGAACTCTGAGGAATTTGATTTGTTATCTCATACTAGTTACTTGAACCTCGTGGGACACCCAACTTTCCAACCCCCTCAACCACAAGTCATGCCCCATTTTCATCTTAATGATATTTAGCCTCATCCTAGCATCGTTGATATTCTTGATCAACCTCAAATCCAAGCTCATATCCCAATCAATTATGGTTGGAATAATTCACCACTCAACTCTCCTTCTGGACTTGGTCATTGGTCAACCATGTCTTTACATCTCCCTCCTCCACCTCCTTTACTACTAGTTTATTTGGTTGCTTATGTAGCTTCACATGTAGATTCTCCTCAACTCCCAAAAAATTACAAATCCATTTCTATTGAGCCACAACCAAGTAGGGGAAAGTGGTATTCCATATCAGTCAGTTCAGACTCCTCTTAAACATCTACTGACACCATTAATGTCAATTTTCACATGCAACTCTATGTGACTAATTTTAGATATGAAAATTGCTTCCTAGTGATCTAACTATCACTAAAAAAATTTACACTAAAATTATTGACTAAAAACATATGCAATGGAAACAACAAGATCATAGATGAATCATTAATACAAAAGAGGCAATATTTTTGTTTTGTAAATTTATTCAATTCTTCAAATATGATAAAAAAAACTAGTCCTCTCTATGTCACCAAATTTGACGACAAAATTAGTCTTCTCGGCCAAAATAATGTCACCAATTATGAGGACAACCTTTTCCTTAAATAATAATATAAATCAAAATACAAAACCTCAAAAATAATCTAGAAATATCCTACACCCAAGACTCTGTTGTCGATCACCTGTATGGCTAGATGATGTTACCTGTCATCCTATATGGATTTGTACCTTCCCAAAAAACTAGATACGTGATTCACCAACTAGAAACCAGTGGACATATGTTGTTTTCTCCACTGCAAATTGCATATACCCTATACACAATGTGTCCTTATGCAACCCACATATATATGTGCTTCGTCCTCATGCAAATCACATATGGAACGAAAAAATCGCTCACACGTCTGGCCATATTCGCCACCTTGTAGACTTTCCCTTTATTGAGATCACCAATCCTCCTATCACAAGTGCATACTCACTTATTCCAACTCCATTCTTTCACAACGATGATCTAATTTCAAAATGAAATCTCTCCTTTATATAGGAGTCCAATGAGTGAGTTTAGGAGCCCTTCCTAAACTCAACAATAAATTAGAATATTTTAATCCTCTTTGTGCATGTGGCACCCCCACACAAACCCAAAAATCCCATCAACTTTCCCATGAGGCCCTAACCTCATTTCTAGGTCGATTTCACTAAAAAAAAAGTAAAAAATAGTTCCAAAAAAAATTCCCACATGCCTGACACCTTGGCCTCTAGTGGGAATACCTCTTTAATCTTCAAAAAATCAACACTCCCTATTAGTGAGGGAGGTATCCCATCCACCAACATCTAGATGCACTATTGTCTCACATAGTAGATATATCTATGGATCTACCACCTCATCTGTATTCCAAAATCATTCCAAAGTGGCTACTCCCTCTGTCACTATGGAAAATGGGTATATGAACTTTGTCATGGTCACAAGTCATGTTGTCAATTATGTCTAACTAACTACATCCACGGTCATTGGAGCACATCATGTTGTCTAGTTTGTCTGACTAGCCACATCCTTGATCATCAAGGAAAAATATGTCTGACTGGTCGCATCCTCTATCACTGAGGAAAAATATGTCTGACTGGTCACATCCTTGGTCACTGAGACAAAATATGTCTCACTGGTCACATCCTCATTTACTGAAGAAAATCTTGCTATGTAATCTACCTCATTGGTTTCTCCCTCTATGACTGAAGAAAATCCTACTCCCCAGTCCTCCTGACTGGATGCTTCCACTGTCATTATAGAAAATCCTACTAATACAAGTGTATCCTCCATGGAGGTCTCACATGCCCTAGAATCCTCCTGCCTCTGAATCTCATGTTTGGCCTCTTCAACCTATGACACCTGTCTATCAGTCCTGGAATATTTATCTCTCCCAACTAAACCTGAGGGGGAAATACCTTTGGATGACCATCTCTCCCTCTGAGCCAATTGACTCTCCCTAAGATCAAGTTCACTCTGATATCATATGATCCTTCTGAAACTTAACTCCCTATGAGTATTCAAATCCCCTAGGGCCATCTTCTCCATGTCCATTGTCCTATGCAGAGTCTTGGGAGGCTACTCCTCCCTCCTGGATCCTGAGGGTTGAATCCCTCTAAACTTTGACTTCCTCTAAGATGATACTATTGGTGGGGTCACTTTCCTCACCACTCATGGAGCCACCTACTCCTCGTCATCTATATATCTATTCCTGTTGGTCACAACACTCATAGGATAGCCCCTTGGACTATATATTTTTCCCTCCCTAACTTCAAGAACCATTGTTGATTAAAATCTAGTTCGTCTGGGCACAATCAGTACATGTCCATCCTAAAATAATACAGATAGCCATTCCTGATATTGAGAGGACACTCCTCCTAATTTTTGGCACCCACAACACATTTGACACCCTTAGTATCTCTCCTAAATCCAATCGAAACAATACAGTACTGAATTTTCGTACTTAATGCTTAGCTCTTGTGCCAATCTCCACACATAAGTGTCAATGTATTTAATTATCTTATTAAAACATCCAATACATTTAATTATCAATCTGAGGCTCGTATTGAACTTGTGAATTATCATGCATTGTATATGCAGGAATAACCATTATTTCTATGTGTTGTAGTTATAGTATTAATGATTACTTTTTTAGTCAGAGTATAGACAATTCTCAAGTTCTAGCAAGGCTCTACAAAAATCCACACTTGCAATAATTAAAAGAACACTTTTGCATAAAAATAAATATCACACTTGCAAGAAAGTAAATCACTTGAGAAAGTGGTGGGATGCTCATCTCCCTTCTCTCAACCACTTGAAGGAATCAGTAAATGGTGGATTATGTCAGTACCCTTCTCTCAACCACCTATGGGGATTGGATAGAAGCACACAACACACAAGGAGATCTAATCTAAATCACTCTTGCTTGAAAATAAATACACAAGTTGCATAGGTATCAAAAGTATTACTGAAATGTCTCCCGAAGAATGCGCAATAAAACTTATTGCGGAATTGAAATTCACACCATAATTGCTAAAAATAAATCACACATGCTGAAAGGAATTTGATTAACTATTTGATGGAAAATAAATTAACTAAGTCCTTGAAATCAGAGCCTAATCCATTCCAAGATGATCCATGTCTTTACCTAGACCAACAAATATAGTCATTGCATCAAGCACAGTTATTCCACGACATAAAAGAATGAAATCCAATCTAAAATGTATTTATTAGAAACAAATGAATAAATGAAATTTGATATGAACACTTATTGCATAAATATACACAACCTCACATGAATAATCCAATTACATAAACAAATTGAATCAAGAAACTAGTTACNTTACAATATTTCAACACAAACATATAATTTTCAACCACATAAATTATATTATATGAAATGTCAAGTAATATTACAATAAATATGAGTTTCCAACTAAAAATCCACTAATGGACTATTACTGGTCCATGACAAAAATTGTTTCCATACTTTACATGAAAATCATCTACATCAATGTATTTTCAAAGTATTACAATGGCCACTAAGTGAATCTTTCTCTGCCTTCGACTATTGATGATAATGCACTTGTATCTTACAAAACATGCATAAAACCACCAAGTTAAAACAACATTTAAGCATTACAATAAAAGCCTAAAATAAGTTAAAAAAGATTGGGTGTGTTTGAGGATATGAGAAACAATGTATTTTCTGAGGATAGAGCTTTAAGATATATGATCCAACCTCTTTGACATAGAAATATATTTCTGATTTGATTTGACATTTTCTATGACTAGATAGTATTTATATTGAAATTCACTCGCATCATTTCCAGACAACTTCTTCCAACCTTGAGGACCCACATAGGACACTAAAGGAAATAACATTCATTACCCATAAGATCATAAAGAAAATACATCTATAATGAAATATATAAAGTATGTCAAATCATAAAATGATACATACCACTTGCCACACCCCCACTGGCACCATCACAAAATGTTGCATGGTATATAGAGCAGTGAGCTAGTTCTGCAACCTCTTCCACTCATATATCCCAATGATACCTATGTTTGTGATCATAAGACAAGAAAAAGTCAGTACAAAGTCAACTTCAAAAAATAGAAGCTAAGAAAGACTTTATAAATTTCTAGAAAACCCTACCCACTGTCCAAGACATCATAAGCATATGGTGAACCAGATCCAATAGAAAAATGTGTTCCCTTAAGTCTTCCTCCTTCACTATCTACATAATATAGACCAGGGCCCTATGAATTTAAAGCCAATAATAGAATTATTATTCTTGTTAGCACATAATATAAAAACAATACCACTATAACATCAAGTTTTCTATTACTGATTCATCCCATCCAACAATCATTGTGCCTATTGACAAGCCCACTCCTCAATATGAGTAGAGGATATTGGCCAACAATTTAGAAGAAGTACATGTCACTAATATTCTCTGCTTGTTTTCCATCTCATGTAACTAACACTGTTATGAGGAAAAAGAAAATTAAATGTGAACTCTACACAAAATACTGCTAATACCTTCAGGATAAATCCAGGACAAGGATTCCTATTGTTATCACTATAAATTTCCTTGCCTATGAAAGGAAAATCCAGAGGTAACCACAAACCAACTTGTAGACTAGAAGCTATCCCTTCCAATCCAGGGAGGGCTCTCTCTTATAACTCAATCAAGGACTGATTGGTTATATAATATGCACAATGGCTAGATATTCTATCAAAATCAGAGTTTCAAAATGTGGTAGGGATGAGCAGAGATCCATTGGGCATGGAGTCATGAAGCTAAATATCAATTACAGGGATCAGTAATTGGTTGGTGAGTAAATAAGAGCCAAAGGAAAAGTAGATAGTGACTTTCAAGATACTTAAATCATTGTAGAATAGTGGAAGAATTAGGGGTTAACAGGCATTATCACAAATCATCTAACTAGGATGGATTTTATGCTAACTTCAGATGAAATAAATGAGAGCATTCAATTGTTATAAACTCAGAGCATGTGAATCTGAATTTTGGAATATTTCTTCAACCAAACACTGGAAGAAGTCACGCATTTAGATAAAAACTTAAATGAATACAACATACACAGTAGCATAACACACACTTGAAATAATTATCGGATGAATCTTTATCTTGAAAATACCTTTGTACTTATGTATCGATTAAAACTGTAATTGATAAAAATATACATGCACAAAGGTCCCTTTTCTCTCCAGTCTCCTCTCAAACCCTTTTACAATGTTTTTTCTTAAAATATATAGATAAATATCTTTCCAAATCTTTGGGATTCGCTAGTTTCAAATTTTCCTAAAATTAGAGGAAGTTATAACAAAATAATACCAACTTCCAAACTAACTGCTAGATTCTAGGGTTTAGTTTTTTACTTAATTAATACAAGCAAATCATAAAAAAATATATGAGTTTGGTGGAAAAATAGTTGGCCCTTCTACTCCACATAGCAATTTGGCATGTTCCATTCCAACTGGCAGTTGAATAGACTTGGATTTGGGCTGATTATGTAGTTTTGCAGTGCACTTTCGCTGCAAAACTGTTTTAAAAATTCGACAGCTGATATTTTTCAACTATCTCCTAAATGGTGAACCCAATTGAGCTTATTATTTTTCAGCAGGTTAATATAATTATTATGCTTCTCCACAAAATATTTGGACAAAACCCAGTTCACGGTTTTCGAGAAAAACCCAAAATGGCTATAGGTGATGGTGGCCCATTTCTCAAAAACCATGAAGCAGTTTGACTTGAAATTAAACAGGCTTGTTCATCTTACAGTGATGCATATCTCCTCAAAATTTCATGGAAAACAAGCACACAGTTTGGGAGATATGATGAAAGTACACTTTCACAACGTACTAGTTTGCTGCAAAACTATTGCTACAGGAAATTTTGCAGTGTGCCAAAATTCGCTGCGAAATCTTTGTTTTTTTATTGTTTTCACCTTTGAACCTTGTTTCGACTATGTCCAGGTTATATGATGGTTTTGAATTCTTCATTTGATGAAATTAAATTGTACCATACCTTCACATCTTCCTCTTTTACATGGTGTCTGACTTTAAGAAGCTCTTATTCTTCTTTATGAACAAGGATTTCAGATCTAGTCTCTTCATCAGGGGTTAATTTCCTTGTTGCTTGTTGTAGAATCTGAAAAAAGTTTAAAATTGTGCCCTGAGTGGATGACTTAGAGATAGTGTGTTGTTGTCCCCAATATTTTAATAAGACCCTACATGGGCCCGAGAGCATAAAGGACTTTAAAACCAAATTTTAACCAAAATAATTTTAATTTTTTGTCAAGATTTTCAATTTTTTTGCAAAACACTATACAGTGCCAACACCTACAACCAAACAAAGACCAAAGCAATCACGATGCATTAACATCACATATCTCACTGGTGATAATCATGAATCCCAAAAAACCTTCATAATGTTATTCAAAAAACCATTTTTCCCCAAAAAATTAACAGCTTCAAGCAATTCAAAAGGAATAGAATATCACTTAGTCCCACTATTTTCCAACTAAAAAAGGTGTAAATATAAATTGTTAACATGAAGAGCATCCTTCAGTTTCAAATTTTGAACTATTTATCACTTCCATGTTTCCATCTGGTTTATTTCATTAACATGCTACACTACAATCCAATCATAGAGGCCTGAAAAGCACTTGGAATTTATCTGTGTGTTTATGAAGCAATTTGGTAGCTCTAGGAAGCATAGTGACATATGCATCATGCTCACAAGCATGCATTTTTCCAATTTTCACACTCATGTGCTCCCAATCCATGAGCTCCTTTACATCACAAGTTAAAACACTAAATTAGTAAAGGCCAATTATAATAGTAAAAACATAAATAGGATAGCAATAAAAGAATAATATTGACACCAAACATAATATGAATGTTGTGTTCAATTGGTTCTGGGATGGAAACATTTATGTTCCTCCGTGATGATCATACAAGCTTTCCTAAATCCTTACGTACCTTACTTGCATTTTCAGAGAATGCTTAGGATTGCATGCAAGTTAGGATGACCTTAGGTAGATTCATAAATGGTGTTTATAAAAACCAATGTGTGTTGCGCACTCTTGTTTAACACACTTCTCATAAACAATTGAGTTGAATTTCTATTATGTTGTGAGATATTACAAATAAAATAGTATGCACATTTAAAAATAGGAAATCACAAAACACAATAAAATAATCACACACAATACCATTGAAATACTTAATGCACATAGTGTTGTCCAAGTGAGTCGGTCCCTAACCCTCCAAGATAGTGGTAAAATTCATAATGATCAACACATAGATGAAATCAAAGAGTTCTTAGCATTCAATAGAAACTATTCAAAGTTTGGATACATCAACCACAACAATCTCTAGTTTTCACTGATATAGAACACCTACAAATGTGAACTGGTTTGACTTCAAACTCAAGTGTTCATATAGGGATGTTAGTACAAATATTTTAAGTTCATGCTCTCACTGGTGAAGTCTGAGAAACTAGGGTACAACAAAATAATTGTTAATGGAATTAGTACCTTCATCTACACCAAAAAAAAACTAAAAGTATGGTTGGAACTGATAAACATTGCAGATAATAACATTAAAAATAGCTGATGCAGTTCCTAATCAAAATAAAAATTTACATGACCTCCCTTTATACTTGTTTATTTCTAATGGATTACTATGAATTCCCAAAAGAATTTATTATACAACCAATGAGTTAAATCTATTGGCTTCAACACAATAAATCATTTGCTAGAATCTAATATTCTAGATTTTTGTTCTGAAGCTTATTGCCACACAAATACTGAAACGACCATCTTTAATATCAAGTTTGAATTCCTTTGGATATGTTTTCATCTACCATAGATGCTAACTAAAATTATTTTTGAACTTGATTCCATATGATCAGATCCTAGCACACTCATTCGACATTTTGAGTGGAAGGTATACCAATATTATAGTGCTCCAAATGTCACCTACAACATATGGGGCATGGGGTATTAAAAACACCTTTTCTTAGGATATGGGATTGACATATTTTATTTTATTTTCACATTATAGTGTTTGCCTTCAATAGGAGTAAATTTCTAGTTCCAAAACAGATTAATCACATGTTAATCATCCAATATTCAAATTCTAGAATAATAATATTCACTTTCAGTCAAGAGGCATGCTTACTTTTATTAATAGTATTACATATAAAAAATATTTCTTGAAGCATGGCCTAAAAAAGGAGACAGTAAATGACTTTTGCTAAAGGACATGGTTGAGTGATTTGCTCCAAATTCCAGACATATAATGCATGACACAAAATGAAAGCTAGAAGAAAAACATCTTCAAAAGGAAAAACCATCAGAAAATTAAGAAGAATGGCATGAACCACATCTTTCAGAAAAGAATGATGGCATATTGGTTACCATTTAATCTAAAGAACATTACTTTCGATAACAATCTTGTGAAAATAATTGAACCTTAAGTATATGGTAGAGAGAAGGCTAGGTGAATAGGAGATGTATTGAGGTATTTCTCTGGAACAACATAGGTGATCTTATTAGCATGCCTTCCATTATCACTCTATAATTTTCCTAGGTTGTGGGAGGAAAACCCAAAGGTAACCTTCAAACCAACTTTCAGATTGGAAGTTATCCCTTCCAACCCATAGAGATCTCTCTCTTATAACTCAGTCAACCACTGATTGGTCATCTAATCAAGAAAAATGGCTAGATCTTTAGTAAGTGAAGATTTAGAATATGATTTTTGGTAGGGTTAAGAGAAAATAACCATTGGGAATGGAGTCAAAAGGGATGAAAATTAACCAGAATGACCAAAAACTAGTGGTGGAAAAATTCAATGACAGAGGCAAGTTAGACAACATAGATAAGATCCCCCATAATAACATCAAAATTCCAAGGAAATAGGATCCAATCCCTGGAGATTATCATATCATATACCAAAACTTGATCTAACATGTTATAATTGATCTATCTCCTCAAAACAAGCATCAAATATTCCAAGGAAAAAGGATCCACCATAATTTGTAACTCATTACCTAAATTGGAGTTCAATCGTTTCCAAATTTTTGAAAACAAGGCACCGCCACTTCATTTGGCAGTGCCATATTCTAGACTTTACCATATGATTTCATTTGAGAATTTCAACGGCCTCAACTAACACCTCAAGCCTATTGGGATGACTCTCTTTAATGATCTTACTTTTCTCAGCCATGATTTCTTTAGCTTTAACTAACTTCTTGATAAATCCACTTTGTTTTTGTTTTGTTTTACCCTCATCTTCTACTTGTTTCTTCTTAAATGGTTTTGAAGACTTCTTCTTACTGACCTCTTTTTGTTCTACAGGTGCTTCTAGATATTCCTATAAATTGATAATAGAATTCTTAAGGGAGGGATTACTCATAGACTTGAAATTAAGTCTGAATTTATTTATTTCCTTAGTATGAGGAGTTCTGAAATAAATGACAGCTTGCTCTTTGTTTTCTCCAATTGACTCACTAGAGGAACCTTGTTTGGAGCGCCTAGATGAAGTAAGGGTATGCTTAGGAATATTTTTGACCTATTCTTTCCTATATGTTTTGATGTGATTCCTGGTATAAACATTTTTAATAAAAGTTATAGGGTTTGAGGCTTCCCCCTTCCCTTGGCTAAAACAATGTTGGTTTGCATGGTAGGCTCAGAGGTGTCATCTGGTTTTTCAATAATTGTATCCTCTTTAGGATGATTTTTAAGTTTCTTGGATTTATTTTTGGCAGCGACATATTTATTAAAACCACCCCAGAATAGGAAATGATCCCATGATTGATTCAGTTTGTTCAAATGATCTTCAATCAATAACCTAATCAACCCTCTATGAAAAATATAGAGGGTTGGGGTGTTGAGTCATTCACTGACTCTAGATGACATATTTATAAGAATCCTTAACAAAAAATGTGGCAGATTCATTCTCACATGGCCTGCTACATGAGATAGGAATTTGAAATGGTACATCCCCATTCGATTATAACGTCCTTCACAGGTAAAATATAACTGGATGATCTTTAGGGTATCATTCCACAATGGTGTGAGCCATGACCGTTGTACCTTCTACCTCCATTGCTCATTTTTATACTCATCCATGAGGAAGAAAGGGATATCTATCCTTGCTAGAGTTCTTGATTTGAACCAGTGATCACCATCCATAAGAAAACCTGTCGCTTGAGAAATAATTTATTTAGGCATAGATAAAGAGAGGTATGTTATCTCCATTTTTTTTCCATTAAAACCCTATGAAAATGACCTAGCTACCTCGTAATTGGAAACCCCCAACCTGTAACAAAAATCCTTCCAGTACGCGTTAGTAAATTGTTCCTTGAGTTCAACATCACTATCAAGTATTTATGTGACGTTTGTATCCTTGCAAATAAAATGTCCCCATTTTCCCATGACTGCGAGCAAGATGAGAGAAACTGGGAGAGATGACTGATATGGGTGATTCCAATCAAAGATATTTTTCTCCCAAACTAACAATTAACTTCCTTTCCACAGTAACCCCTCCACGAAGGCAAAAAAAGGTGGGTTAACTAGAATAATAATTCCCCACCTCCACGGATCTTGCATATCTCTTATATCTCTTTGTGGCAAACATTAGAATAGTGATTGACTGAGAGAATCATGACTAAAGGGGAAATTTTAATATGGAATCGCTCTTTATAAATGTTGTGCACATTTCACTAACTTTCATTTTGGAAGCTCTTCTCAAAACAAAAAAACCTTATATAACAAAATTGAATTTCGAAGTTGGAAAATAGTGGTTTCACTCCACACCACTCAAAACAATGGAATCAATCATCTGAAGACATGCAACATAGTGGTTTTAATTTCAGTCCCACCTCAAAGTATTAATCCTTGAGTAAATTTAACCAGCGAAATAAAATGTCAATCTTTCATCTCTTTTTAACCTTAAACACCATTGATTTTGATCAAGCACGTTGGATATTTAGACACATTTCTTGTATCAAACGTTGGATCTAGTTCAAAGTTAAAAGAAAATTTCCTAAAATATTTCGCTTGGGGGATCCACCCCTAAAACTCTATATGGGGGCCCGTTAGCCCCCATGCCCCCTAGATGGAGGGGAAGGTCCCTCTGGACCCCCTTCATTCGGGGGGATCCCTCAAACCCCTTGCAGAAGAGGGGTAGGAATATATACATATAAATCAAGGAGAAAATCAGGCTCCACAACCAATAGAGGTCTACAATTTACTAAATTCTAACAATACAGATGGATTCATAGACTCACTAGAAAGGGGTATTTGAATCCATCTACAATGTTAGAATTTAGTAAATTGTACAAATTCATTGTCAAAATTATAATTTTCCATAGTCAGAGTGACACAACTAAATGAACAAATAAATGACCAATTGTTATGTGGTCATTTTTATTCTAGTTATATCTTGTGACCAAATTTGGTCATTTATCTTGGTATTTTTTAGTTTATTTCTTATCCCATGACCAAAGTGGCCATTTATCTTGGTCTTTTTTAGTTAGCTCACTTAAAATTTATCAATTTGGGTCATTTCTCCCTTGAAAAAACTACGATGACCAAATTTTTTGGTCGCCTGATCACTTATCTCTCATTTTGTATTAGTGGCAGTTTGTGGGGCCAAATCAGAAGACAGAGCTGGAATAAAAGAAGGAAAAGTGGCATGTAGACGCAAAGGAAGGAAAATCAACATGATGGCAAAAAAGAAGGAAAACACTAGGACATATTAGGGTTTTGGAATAAACTATTATGGTTCTAAGCCCTAACTCTATGAATAAATATGTAATGGGTTGGGGAAGAATAGGCTACTGAGGGTAAGAGATTAGGTTGTGCATGAGTGAGAATCCTTACTGGGGGTTTTGGAGAGATTTTGTAGAGAGAGAGGCATGTAATGCAGAGCAGATATGATATATTGAGGATATAATATGTTGTATCTATTGTAAGTGCAGTGTGCATGCCTGAGGTGATTATTGCATGAAGATTAATATAGAAGCCAATTGTTGTGGACGTATCCCAAGGATTGGGTGAACTGCATTAAATTTGGTGTGTAAATGTGTCCTTTGATGTGGTTTCTCATGGTTGTTCTGCTTATGCATGATTAGTATAGATTGGTTTACTATATGATTGATGTGTACTAATAATGAATGTTACAATGGGTTACTTATGTTGTAATCTTTGTTATAAGGGTTATGCACAATAGAGTTTGTTAACTAATCAAAGGATATGAATAAATATATTGTCTATGGGATGGATAATTAGTAATGGATATGATGATAGCCTCACATCCCCTCATCCTTGTAGAAACTTGGTTCTTGTAGCCCCAATAGATACCTCAGGTGGGACTTCACTTGCATGCAGGTGATTTCAAAAGGGACGATATTTGAAGGGTTTTGTTGGTTGAATAAACTAAACCTAGGGTCTTATAATCACGCACCAACATAGATGCAGAAACAAGAGGATGAGATCTTCCATATTATTTTATGAGAACTCTGAGGAATTTGATTTGTTATCTCATACTAGTTACTTGAACCTCGTGGGACACCCAACTTTCCAACCCCCTCAACCACAAGTCATGCCCCATTTTCATCTTAATGATATTTAGCCTCATCCTAGCATCGTTGATATTCTTGATCAACCTCAAATCCAAGCTCATATCCCAATCAATTATGGTTGGAATAATTCACCACTCAACTCTCCTTCTGGACTTGGTCATTGGTCAACCATGTCTTTACATCTCCCTCCTCCACCTCCTTTACTACTAGTTTATTTGGTTGCTTATGTAGCTTCACATGTAGATTCTCCTCAACTCCCAAAAAATTACAAATCCATTTCTATTGAGCCACAACCAAGTAGGGGAAAGTGGTATTCCATATCAGTCAGTTCAGACTCCTCTTAAACATCTACTGACACCATTAATGTCAATTTTCACATGCAACTCTATGTGACTAATTTTAGATATGAAAATTGCTTCCTAGTGATCTAACTATCACTAAAAAAATTTACACTAAAATTATTGACTAAAAACATATGCAATGGAAACAACAAGATCATAGATGAATCATTAATACAAAAGAGGCAATATTTTTGTTTTGTAAATTTATTCAATTCTTCAAATATGATAAAAAAAACTAGTCCTCTCTATGTCACCAAATTTGACGACAAAATTAGTCTTCTCGGCCAAAATAATGTCACCAATTATGAGGACAACCTTTTCCTTAAATAATAATATAAATCAAAATACAAAACCTCAAAAATAATCTAGAAATATCCTACACCCAAGACTCTGTTGTCGATCACCTGTATGGCTAGATGATGTTACCTGTCATCCTATATGGATTTGTACCTTCCCAAAAAACTAGATACGTGATTCACCAACTAGAAACCAGTGGACATATGTTGTTTTCTCCACTGCAAATTGCATATACCCTATACACAATGTGTCCTTATGCAACCCACATATATATGTGCTTCGTCCTCATGCAAATCACATATGGAACGAAAAAATCGCTCACACGTCTGGCCATATTCGCCACCTTGTAGACTTTCCCTTTATTGAGATCACCAATCCTCCTATCACAAGTGCATACTCACTTATTCCAACTCCATTCTTTCACAACGATGATCTAATTTCAAAATGAAATCTCTCCTTTATATAGGAGTCCAATGAGTGAGTTTAGGAGCCCTTCCTAAACTCAACAATAAATTAGAATATTTTAATCCTCTTTGTGCATGTGGCACCCCCACACAAACCCAAAAATCCCATCAACTTTCCCATGAGGCCCTAACCTCATTTCTAGGTCGATTTCACTAAAAAAAAAGTAAAAAATAGTTCCAAAAAAAATTCCCACATGCCTGACACCTTGGCCTCTAGTGGGAATACCTCTTTAATCTTCAAAAAATCAACACTCCCTATTAGTGAGGGAGGTATCCCATCCACCAACATCTAGATGCACTATTGTCTCACATAGTAGATATATCTATGGATCTACCACCTCATCTGTATTCCAAAATCATTCCAAAGTGGCTACTCCCTCTGTCACTATGGAAAATGGGTATATGAACTTTGTCATGGTCACAAGTCATGTTGTCAATTATGTCTAACTAACTACATCCACGGTCATTGGAGCACATCATGTTGTCTAGTTTGTCTGACTAGCCACATCCTTGATCATCAAGGAAAAATATGTCTGACTGGTCGCATCCTCTATCACTGAGGAAAAATATGTCTGACTGGTCACATCCTTGGTCACTGAGACAAAATATGTCTCACTGGTCACATCCTCATTTACTGAAGAAAATCTTGCTATGTAATCTACCTCATTGGTTTCTCCCTCTATGACTGAAGAAAATCCTACTCCCCAGTCCTCCTGACTGGATGCTTCCACTGTCATTATAGAAAATCCTACTAATACAAGTGTATCCTCCATGGAGGTCTCACATGCCCTAGAATCCTCCTGCCTCTGAATCTCATGTTTGGCCTCTTCAACCTATGACACCTGTCTATCAGTCCTGGAATATTTATCTCTCCCAACTAAACCTGAGGGGGAAATACCTTTGGATGACCATCTCTCCCTCTGAGCCAATTGACTCTCCCTAAGATCAAGTTCACTCTGATATCATATGATCCTTCTGAAACTTAACTCCCTATGAGTATTCAAATCCCCTAGGGCCATCTTCTCCATGTCCATTGTCCTATGCAGAGTCTTGGGAGGCTACTCCTCCCTCCTGGATCCTGAGGGTTGAATCCCTCTAAACTTTGACTTCCTCTAAGATGATACTATTGGTGGGGTCACTTTCCTCACCACTCATGGAGCCACCTACTCCTCGTCATCTATATATCTATTCCTGTTGGTCACAACACTCATAGGATAGCCCCTTGGACTATATATTTTTCCCTCCCTAACTTCAAGAACCATTGTTGATTAAAATCTAGTTCGTCTGGGCACAATCAGTACATGTCCATCCTAAAATAATACAGATAGCCATTCCTGATATTGAGAGGACACTCCTCCTAATTTTTGGCACCCACAACACATTTGACACCCTTAGTATCTCTCCTAAATCCAATCGAAACAATACAGTACTGAATTTTCGTACTTAATGCTTAGCTCTTGTGCCAATCTCCACACATAAGTGTCAATGTATTTAATTATCTTATTAAAACATCCAATACATTTAATTATCAATCTGAGGCTCGTATTGAACTTGTGAATTATCATGCATTGTATATGCAGGAATAACCATTATTTCTATGTGTTGTAGTTATAGTATTAATGATTACTTTTTTAGTCAGAGTATAGACAATTCTCAAGTTCTAGCAAGGCTCTACAAAAATCCACACTTGCAATAATTAAAAGAACACTTTTGCATAAAAATAAATATCACACTTGCAAGAAAGTAAATCACTTGAGAAAGTGGTGGGATGCTCATCTCCCTTCTCTCAACCACTTGAAGGAATCAGTAAATGGTGGATTATGTCAGTACCCTTCTCTCAACCACCTATGGGGATTGGATAGAAGCACACAACACACAAGGAGATCTAATCTAAATCACTCTTGCTTGAAAATAAATACACAAGTTGCATAGGTATCAAAAGTATTACTGAAATGTCTCCCGAAGAATGCGCAATAAAACTTATTGCGGAATTGAAATTCACACCATAATTGCTAAAAATAAATCACACATGCTGAAAGGAATTTGATTAACTATTTGATGGAAAATAAATTAACTAAGTCCTTGAAATCAGAGCCTAATCCATTCCAAGATGATCCATGTCTTTACCTAGACCAACAAATATAGTCATTGCATCAAGCACAGTTATTCCACGACATAAAAGAATGAAATCCAATCTAAAATGTATTTATTAGAAACAAATGAATAAATGAAATTTGATATGAACACTTATTGCATAAATATACACAACCTCACATGAATAATCCAATTACATAAACAAATTGAATCAAGAAACTAGTTACGGAATTAAATTAAATAAATCCTACGTGAAATTCCACAAGAAGAAATCAAAGAAACCATCTAACCTCCATAGAATAGAGTGTTGATATTATTATATATCAAAAATTACAACATAAATCAATTAAATTAATTAAGTTAATCAAAATAAATCAATCCATTACAAATATGCAAAGGAAATAAATAAAATGAATTAATTAAATCACACACTACAAAAATTACAAAACTACAATTAAAATAAAAACTCACTGGATTATTCCATTGTCATTCGGACATTGCTAGAGTCATGTCTGAATAATGGAGAGAGTTCTCTTTTATAGATAAATGTAATGGAAACTAGAAATAATGAATAACTAAATAAACCCACTTATGGATTTAACAAATCCATAGTGGTTACAACAATTTTCTAAATAATGAATAGTTTCCATGATCCTTGCTAACAATTAGCAATTAATAAATAACTTCCAAGATATTTGCTAGTAATTAGAAAACAATAAATAACTCCAAGATCTTTGCTAATAATTAAAAAATAATAAATAACTCCAATATCTTTTGCTAATAATTAGCAAATAAATAAATGCAAGATCTTTGCTAACAATTAGCAAATAATAAATATCTCCAAGATATTTTGCTAACAATTAAAAAATAATAAATAACTCCAATATCTTTTGCCCAATAATTCTAAGATTCTTGGTTAAACACTCAAACTAATATTGTCTTGGAATTGCAAAATTATCTTCGTATCTTTGATTTTCTTGGACTAATATTATTATTGCATAAATCCATAAATGAAAAATATGTGACAACATGACTCACATTTTTTATGGCTCAAGGTTCCTTGGACGAGTTACAACACAGGCAGAGTTGTAGCAACAAGAGTTGCAGCAGTGGGAACCAAAATACATCATGTGGCAATATCACATTCAGCACAATAACATGTCTGGAACATTGTCTTTGTAGATTAACTCAAAGGTAAATGCAATATATGTTATGTCTCTAATATTTAACCATAATTCACATGAAATACTAAGGAAATGCAATGAGAATCACCTTGGTTCTAAATCTTGCATATAAACATTAAAATGGATTAATAAGCATTAATATGAGGTTATGGGTAAGCAATAAGGGATTAAAAATAAGGAGAGAGGGTGTAAAAAGAATGACAATTCCATGGCCCAACAATAAGTTTGAATCAGTCTCTGTGATAGTGTCAAACAAACCTCTAGCACTTTTCATATGGAAAGATGTTATGTTATCCACCAATCATCTCTCCTTGCTGGAGACATTACCTGAAATGGAGGAGACCAACAATATCTCCCTCTAGAACCTGTTTGCAACCTCATCAACCTCTATTGTTGATGCATGTTTCCTTCTTCCTCTTCCCCTTCAGTGTGGACATTGTGAAGCATAGTGCCCAAAATCATGACACTCAAAACATCTGATCTTACTAAGTTCCTTCTTTTGTCTCAGCTCTAGATATGCTTCCCTCTTTAGGAGAAGTCTTTCTCTCTGAAGAACCTCTTATGTCTGTAGAACCTCATCTACCCTTCCTAGTGTGGGTTGCAAGGGCCTGGTTCTCATCACTTCCACTCTTTACCACACCATCCATATCATCTATGGATACTAACTAGGTATCCTCCTAGATACAATCTGTTCATAATCTGTCAAAGTATGGAAACTTGTCTCGTGCAAAGACCCCCTACACAAATGGCTCCTAGAACCTGGGAAGACCTCTCAATGCTACATTCATCAACTCATCATCCTGCATTGTCTCACCAATAGTTGTGAGTTGATATTGGTGTTAACTCCCCAAATAAATCTTTGGTTTTATTTGATTAGTAGATGATAGGTTGCTCCTCAAATTTGATTTCTAAATTTCTAGCAATAAAATTAGAAAGTTTGTTTTTCAAAATAATCCCAAAAGTCATGTTGATTTTGGTTTTGTCAAGAAGAAAGCAAAATATCAGGTTTCGGTGGTTTAGGCGAGCCCACCGCGTGCTCATTAACCACCGAAAGTGTTCATTTTCGGCAAAAAAAAGGGTCGAGGCATAAGGCATGCAACCACCGAAAATGTTTCCACGGGCAGAAAGAAAGCTCGTGCTTTCGCACGAGCCAGATGTCAAAAATCATTGCAATGATTGGATATGCAACAACCGAAAGCTCGCATCATGGGAGATGATGTTCATTCGTGGTGTTCGGTCAACAGAGGTTCAAAGCACCTGCGTATTATCCATTTGATGAATCATTTCAAATCCACGTAGAGCTGTCATTACAGATACGATTGCACGGAGCGTCCCGCCTTTTCGGTGGCAGATGCATCAAATATCATTAGCAGGTCATGCGTTCATTTTAAAACTCAAAGTGTTATAATGGAACCCGAAGATCGCTGAAGATAACTATCAACACGCGATTTTACCAGCAAATCGTGGTTTTCAAATCTTGGTCCCTCTTTCTCAGGCGATTGGCATGGTGTCTNAGAGCATAAAGGACTTTAAAACCAAATTTTAACCAAAATAATTTTAATTTTTTGTCAAGATTTTCAATTTTTTTGCAAAACACTATACAGTGCCAACACCTACAACCAAACAAAGACCAAAGCAATCACGATGCATTAACATCACATATCTCACTGGTGATAATCATGAATCCCAAAAAACCTTCATAATGTTATTCAAAAAACCATTTTTCCCCAAAAAATTAACAGCTTCAAGCAATTCAAAAGGAATAGAATATCACTTAGTCCCACTATTTTCCAACTAAAAAAGGTGTAAATATAAATTGTTAACATGAAGAGCATCCTTCAGTTTCAAATTTTGAACTATTTATCACTTCCATGTTTCCATCTGGTTTATTTCATTAACATGCTACACTACAATCCAATCATAGAGGCCTGAAAAGCACTTGGAATTTATCTGTGTGTTTATGAAGCAATTTGGTAGCTCTAGGAAGCATAGTGACATATGCATCATGCTCACAAGCATGCATTTTTCCAATTTTCACACTCATGTGCTCCCAATCCATGAGCTCCTTTACATCACAAGTTAAAACACTAAATTAGTAAAGGCCAATTATAATAGTAAAAACATAAATAGGATAGCAATAAAAGAATAATATTGACACCAAACATAATATGAATGTTGTGTTCAATTGGTTCTGGGATGGAAACATTTATGTTCCTCCGTGATGATCATACAAGCTTTCCTAAATCCTTACGTACCTTACTTGCATTTTCAGAGAATGCTTAGGATTGCATGCAAGTTAGGATGACCTTAGGTAGATTCATAAATGGTGTTTATAAAAACCAATGTGTGTTGCGCACTCTTGTTTAACACACTTCTCATAAACAATTGAGTTGAATTTCTATTATGTTGTGAGATATTACAAATAAAATAGTATGCACATTTAAAAATAGGAAATCACAAAACACAATAAAATAATCACACACAATACCATTGAAATACTTAATGCACATAGTGTTGTCCAAGTGAGTCGGTCCCTAACCCTCCAAGATAGTGGTAAAATTCATAATGATCAACACATAGATGAAATCAAAGAGTTCTTAGCATTCAATAGAAACTATTCAAAGTTTGGATACATCAACCACAACAATCTCTAGTTTTCACTGATATAGAACACCTACAAATGTGAACTGGTTTGACTTCAAACTCAAGTGTTCATATAGGGATGTTAGTACAAATATTTTAAGTTCATGCTCTCACTGGTGAAGTCTGAGAAACTAGGGTACAACAAAATAATTGTTAATGGAATTAGTACCTTCATCTACACCAAAAAAAAACTAAAAGTATGGTTGGAACTGATAAACATTGCAGATAATAACATTAAAAATAGCTGATGCAGTTCCTAATCAAAATAAAAATTTACATGACCTCCCTTTATACTTGTTTATTTCTAATGGATTACTATGAATTCCCAAAAGAATTTATTATACAACCAATGAGTTAAATCTATTGGCTTCAACACAATAAATCATTTGCTAGAATCTAATATTCTAGATTTTTGTTCTGAAGCTTATTGCCACACAAATACTGAAACGACCATCTTTAATATCAAGTTTGAATTCCTTTGGATATGTTTTCATCTACCATAGATGCTAACTAAAATTATTTTTGAACTTGATTCCATATGATCAGATCCTAGCACACTCATTCGACATTTTGAGTGGAAGGTATACCAATATTATAGTGCTCCAAATGTCACCTACAACATATGGGGCATGGGGTATTAAAAACACCTTTTCTTAGGATATGGGATTGACATATTTTATTTTATTTTCACATTATAGTGTTTGCCTTCAATAGGAGTAAATTTCTAGTTCCAAAACAGATTAATCACATGTTAATCATCCAATATTCAAATTCTAGAATAATAATATTCACTTTCAGTCAAGAGGCATGCTTACTTTTATTAATAGTATTACATATAAAAAATATTTCTTGAAGCATGGCCTAAAAAAGGAGACAGTAAATGACTTTTGCTAAAGGACATGGTTGAGTGATTTGCTCCAAATTCCAGACATATAATGCATGACACAAAATGAAAGCTAGAAGAAAAACATCTTCAAAAGGAAAAACCATCAGAAAATTAAGAAGAATGGCATGAACCACATCTTTCAGAAAAGAATGATGGCATATTGGTTACCATTTAATCTAAAGAACATTACTTTCGATAACAATCTTGTGAAAATAATTGAACCTTAAGTATATGGTAGAGAGAAGGCTAGGTGAATAGGAGATGTATTGAGGTATTTCTCTGGAACAACATAGGTGATCTTATTAGCATGCCTTCCATTATCACTCTATAATTTTCCTAGGTTGTGGGAGGAAAACCCAAAGGTAACCTTCAAACCAACTTTCAGATTGGAAGTTATCCCTTCCAACCCATAGAGATCTCTCTCTTATAACTCAGTCAACCACTGATTGGTCATCTAATCAAGAAAAATGGCTAGATCTTTAGTAAGTGAAGATTTAGAATATGATTTTTGGTAGGGTTAAGAGAAAATAACCATTGGGAATGGAGTCAAAAGGGATGAAAATTAACCAGAATGACCAAAAACTAGTGGTGGAAAAATTCAATGACAGAGGCAAGTTAGACAACATAGATAAGATCCCCCATAATAACATCAAAATTCCAAGGAAATAGGATCCAATCCCTGGAGATTATCATATCATATACCAAAACTTGATCTAACATGTTATAATTGATCTATCTCCTCAAAACAAGCATCAAATATTCCAAGGAAAAAGGATCCACCATAATTTGTAACTCATTACCTAAATTGGAGTTCAATCGTTTCCAAATTTTTGAAAACAAGGCACCGCCACTTCATTTGGCAGTGCCATATTCTAGACTTTACCATATGATTTCATTTGAGAATTTCAACGGCCTCAACTAACACCTCAAGCCTATTGGGATGACTCTCTTTAATGATCTTACTTTTCTCAGCCATGATTTCTTTAGCTTTAACTAACTTCTTGATAAATCCACTTTGTTTTTGTTTTGTTTTACCCTCATCTTCTACTTGTTTCTTCTTAAATGGTTTTGAAGACTTCTTCTTACTGACCTCTTTTTGTTCTACAGGTGCTTCTAGATATTCCTATAAATTGATAATAGAATTCTTAAGGGAGGGATTACTCATAGACTTGAAATTAAGTCTGAATTTATTTATTTCCTTAGTATGAGGAGTTCTGAAATAAATGACAGCTTGCTCTTTGTTTTCTCCAATTGACTCACTAGAGGAACCTTGTTTGGAGCGCCTAGATGAAGTAAGGGTATGCTTAGGAATATTTTTGACCTATTCTTTCCTATATGTTTTGATGTGATTCCTGGTATAAACATTTTTAATAAAAGTTATAGGGTTTGAGGCTTCCCCCTTCCCTTGGCTAAAACAATGTTGGTTTGCATGGTAGGCTCAGAGGTGTCATCTGGTTTTTCAATAATTGTATCCTCTTTAGGATGATTTTTAAGTTTCTTGGATTTATTTTTGGCAGCGACATATTTATTAAAACCACCCCAGAATAGGAAATGATCCCATGATTGATTCAGTTTGTTCAAATGATCTTCAATCAATAACCTAATCAACCCTCTATGAAAAATATAGAGGGTTGGGGTGTTGAGTCATTCACTGACTCTAGATGACATATTTATAAGAATCCTTAACAAAAAATGTGGCAGATTCATTCTCACATGGCCTGCTACATGAGATAGGAATTTGAAATGGTACATCCCCATTCGATTATAACGTCCTTCACAGGTAAAATATAACTGGATGATCTTTAGGGTATCATTCCACAATGGTGTGAGCCATGACCGTTGTACCTTCTACCTCCATTGCTCATTTTTATACTCATCCATGAGGAAGAAAGGGATATCTATCCTTGCTAGAGTTCTTGATTTGAACCAGTGATCACCATCCATAAGAAAACCTGTCGCTTGAGAAATAATTTATTTAGGCATAGATAAAGAGAGGTATGTTATCTCCATTTTTTTTCCATTAAAACCCTATGAAAATGACCTAGCTACCTCGTAATTGGAAACCCCCAACCTGTAACAAAAATCCTTCCAGTACGCGTTAGTAAATTGTTCCTTGAGTTCAACATCACTATCAAGTATTTATGTGACGTTTGTATCCTTGCAAATAAAATGTCCCCATTTTCCCATGACTGCGAGCAAGATGAGAGAAACTGGGAGAGATGACTGATATGGGTGATTCCAATCAAAGATATTTTTCTCCCAAACTAACAATTAACTTCCTTTCCACAGTAACCCCTCCACGAAGGCAAAAAAAGGTGGGTTAACTAGAATAATAATTCCCCACCTCCACGGATCTTGCATATCTCTTATATCTCTTTGTGGCAAACATTAGAATAGTGATTGACTGAGAGAATCATGACTAAAGGGGAAATTTTAATATGGAATCGCTCTTTATAAATGTTGTGCACATTTCACTAACTTTCATTTTGGAAGCTCTTCTCAAAACAAAAAAACCTTATATAACAAAATTGAATTTCGAAGTTGGAAAATAGTGGTTTCACTCCACACCACTCAAAACAATGGAATCAATCATCTGAAGACATGCAACATAGTGGTTTTAATTTCAGTCCCACCTCAAAGTATTAATCCTTGAGTAAATTTAACCAGCGAAATAAAATGTCAATCTTTCATCTCTTTTTAACCTTAAACACCATTGATTTTGATCAAGCACGTTGGATATTTAGACACATTTCTTGTATCAAACGTTGGATCTAGTTCAAAGTTAAAAGAAAATTTCCTAAAATATTTCGCTTGGGGGATCCACCCCTAAAACTCTATATGGGGGCCCGTTAGCCCCCATGCCCCCTAGATGGAGGGGAAGGTCCCTCTGGACCCCCTTCATTCGGGGGGATCCCTCAAACCCCTTGCAGAAGAGGGGTAGGAATATATACATATAAATCAAGGAGAAAATCAGGCTCCACAACCAATAGAGGTCTACAATTTACTAAATTCTAACAATACAGATGGATTCATAGACTCACTAGAAAGGGGTATTTGAATCCATCTACAATGTTAGAATTTAGTAAATTGTACAAATTCATTGTCAAAATTATAATTTTCCATAGTCAGAGTGACACAACTAAATGAACAAATAAATGACCAATTGTTATGTGGTCATTTTTATTCTAGTTATATCTTGTGACCAAATTTGGTCATTTATCTTGGTATTTTTTAGTTTATTTCTTATCCCATGACCAAAGTGGCCATTTATCTTGGTCTTTTTTAGTTAGCTCACTTAAAATTTATCAATTTGGGTCATTTCTCCCTTGAAAAAACTACGATGACCAAATTTTTTGGTCGCCTGATCACTTATCTCTCATTTTGTATTAGTGGCAGTTTGTGGGGCCAAATCAGAAGACAGAGCTGGAATAAAAGAAGGAAAAGTGGCATGTAGACGCAAAGGAAGGAAAATCAACATGATGGCAAAAAAGAAGGAAAACACTAGGACATATTAGGGTTTTGGAATAAACTATTATGGTTCTAAGCCCTAACTCTATGAATAAATATGTAATGGGTTGGGGAAGAATAGGCTACTGAGGGTAAGAGATTAGGTTGTGCATGAGTGAGAATCCTTACTGGGGGTTTTGGAGAGATTTTGTAGAGAGAGAGGCATGTAATGCAGAGCAGATATGATATATTGAGGATATAATATGTTGTATCTATTGTAAGTGCAGTGTGCATGCCTGAGGTGATTATTGCATGAAGATTAATATAGAAGCCAATTGTTGTGGACGTATCCCAAGGATTGGGTGAACTGCATTAAATTTGGTGTGTAAATGTGTCCTTTGATGTGGTTTCTCATGGTTGTTCTGCTTATGCATGATTAGTATAGATTGGTTTACTATATGATTGATGTGTACTAATAATGAATGTTACAATGGGTTACTTATGTTGTAATCTTTGTTATAAGGGTTATGCACAATAGAGTTTGTTAACTAATCAAAGGATATGAATAAATATATTGTCTATGGGATGGATAATTAGTAATGGATATGATGATAGCCTCACATCCCCTCATCCTTGTAGAAACTTGGTTCTTGTAGCCCCAATAGATACCTCAGGTGGGACTTCACTTGCATGCAGGTGATTTCAAAAGGGACGATATTTGAAGGGTTTTGTTGGTTGAATAAACTAAACCTAGGGTCTTATAATCACGCACCAACATAGATGCAGAAACAAGAGGATGAGATCTTCCATATTATTTTATGAGAACTCTGAGGAATTTGATTTGTTATCTCATACTAGTTACTTGAACCTCGTGGGACACCCAACTTTCCAACCCCCTCAACCACAAGTCATGCCCCATTTTCATCTTAATGATATTTAGCCTCATCCTAGCATCGTTGATATTCTTGATCAACCTCAAATCCAAGCTCATATCCCAATCAATTATGGTTGGAATAATTCACCACTCAACTCTCCTTCTGGACTTGGTCATTGGTCAACCATGTCTTTACATCTCCCTCCTCCACCTCCTTTACTACTAGTTTATTTGGTTGCTTATGTAGCTTCACATGTAGATTCTCCTCAACTCCCAAAAAATTACAAATCCATTTCTATTGAGCCACAACCAAGTAGGGGAAAGTGGTATTCCATATCAGTCAGTTCAGACTCCTCTTAAACATCTACTGACACCATTAATGTCAATTTTCACATGCAACTCTATGTGACTAATTTTAGATATGAAAATTGCTTCCTAGTGATCTAACTATCACTAAAAAAATTTACACTAAAATTATTGACTAAAAACATATGCAATGGAAACAACAAGATCATAGATGAATCATTAATACAAAAGAGGCAATATTTTTGTTTTGTAAATTTATTCAATTCTTCAAATATGATAAAAAAAACTAGTCCTCTCTATGTCACCAAATTTGACGACAAAATTAGTCTTCTCGGCCAAAATAATGTCACCAATTATGAGGACAACCTTTTCCTTAAATAATAATATAAATCAAAATACAAAACCTCAAAAATAATCTAGAAATATCCTACACCCAAGACTCTGTTGTCGATCACCTGTATGGCTAGATGATGTTACCTGTCATCCTATATGGATTTGTACCTTCCCAAAAAACTAGATACGTGATTCACCAACTAGAAACCAGTGGACATATGTTGTTTTCTCCACTGCAAATTGCATATACCCTATACACAATGTGTCCTTATGCAACCCACATATATATGTGCTTCGTCCTCATGCAAATCACATATGGAACGAAAAAATCGCTCACACGTCTGGCCATATTCGCCACCTTGTAGACTTTCCCTTTATTGAGATCACCAATCCTCCTATCACAAGTGCATACTCACTTATTCCAACTCCATTCTTTCACAACGATGATCTAATTTCAAAATGAAATCTCTCCTTTATATAGGAGTCCAATGAGTGAGTTTAGGAGCCCTTCCTAAACTCAACAATAAATTAGAATATTTTAATCCTCTTTGTGCATGTGGCACCCCCACACAAACCCAAAAATCCCATCAACTTTCCCATGAGGCCCTAACCTCATTTCTAGGTCGATTTCACTAAAAAAAAAGTAAAAAATAGTTCCAAAAAAAATTCCCACATGCCTGACACCTTGGCCTCTAGTGGGAATACCTCTTTAATCTTCAAAAAATCAACACTCCCTATTAGTGAGGGAGGTATCCCATCCACCAACATCTAGATGCACTATTGTCTCACATAGTAGATATATCTATGGATCTACCACCTCATCTGTATTCCAAAATCATTCCAAAGTGGCTACTCCCTCTGTCACTATGGAAAATGGGTATATGAACTTTGTCATGGTCACAAGTCATGTTGTCAATTATGTCTAACTAACTACATCCACGGTCATTGGAGCACATCATGTTGTCTAGTTTGTCTGACTAGCCACATCCTTGATCATCAAGGAAAAATATGTCTGACTGGTCGCATCCTCTATCACTGAGGAAAAATATGTCTGACTGGTCACATCCTTGGTCACTGAGACAAAATATGTCTCACTGGTCACATCCTCATTTACTGAAGAAAATCTTGCTATGTAATCTACCTCATTGGTTTCTCCCTCTATGACTGAAGAAAATCCTACTCCCCAGTCCTCCTGACTGGATGCTTCCACTGTCATTATAGAAAATCCTACTAATACAAGTGTATCCTCCATGGAGGTCTCACATGCCCTAGAATCCTCCTGCCTCTGAATCTCATGTTTGGCCTCTTCAACCTATGACACCTGTCTATCAGTCCTGGAATATTTATCTCTCCCAACTAAACCTGAGGGGGAAATACCTTTGGATGACCATCTCTCCCTCTGAGCCAATTGACTCTCCCTAAGATCAAGTTCACTCTGATATCATATGATCCTTCTGAAACTTAACTCCCTATGAGTATTCAAATCCCCTAGGGCCATCTTCTCCATGTCCATTGTCCTATGCAGAGTCTTGGGAGGCTACTCCTCCCTCCTGGATCCTGAGGGTTGAATCCCTCTAAACTTTGACTTCCTCTAAGATGATACTATTGGTGGGGTCACTTTCCTCACCACTCATGGAGCCACCTACTCCTCGTCATCTATATATCTATTCCTGTTGGTCACAACACTCATAGGATAGCCCCTTGGACTATATATTTTTCCCTCCCTAACTTCAAGAACCATTGTTGATTAAAATCTAGTTCGTCTGGGCACAATCAGTACATGTCCATCCTAAAATAATACAGATAGCCATTCCTGATATTGAGAGGACACTCCTCCTAATTTTTGGCACCCACAACACATTTGACACCCTTAGTATCTCTCCTAAATCCAATCGAAACAATACAGTACTGAATTTTCGTACTTAATGCTTAGCTCTTGTGCCAATCTCCACACATAAGTGTCAATGTATTTAATTATCTTATTAAAACATCCAATACATTTAATTATCAATCTGAGGCTCGTATTGAACTTGTGAATTATCATGCATTGTATATGCAGGAATAACCATTATTTCTATGTGTTGTAGTTATAGTATTAATGATTACTTTTTTAGTCAGAGTATAGACAATTCTCAAGTTCTAGCAAGGCTCTACAAAAATCCACACTTGCAATAATTAAAAGAACACTTTTGCATAAAAATAAATATCACACTTGCAAGAAAGTAAATCACTTGAGAAAGTGGTGGGATGCTCATCTCCCTTCTCTCAACCACTTGAAGGAATCAGTAAATGGTGGATTATGTCAGTACCCTTCTCTCAACCACCTATGGGGATTGGATAGAAGCACACAACACACAAGGAGATCTAATCTAAATCACTCTTGCTTGAAAATAAATACACAAGTTGCATAGGTATCAAAAGTATTACTGAAATGTCTCCCGAAGAATGCGCAATAAAACTTATTGCGGAATTGAAATTCACACCATAATTGCTAAAAATAAATCACACATGCTGAAAGGAATTTGATTAACTATTTGATGGAAAATAAATTAACTAAGTCCTTGAAATCAGAGCCTAATCCATTCCAAGATGATCCATGTCTTTACCTAGACCAACAAATATAGTCATTGCATCAAGCACAGTTATTCCACGACATAAAAGAATGAAATCCAATCTAAAATGTATTTATTAGAAACAAATGAATAAATGAAATTTGATATGAACACTTATTGCATAAATATACACAACCTCACATGAATAATCCAATTACATAAACAAATTGAATCAAGAAACTAGTTACAGAATTAAATAAAATAAATCCTACGTGAAATTCCACAAGAAGAAATCAAAGAAACCATCTAACCTCCATAGAATAGAGTGTTGATATTATTATATATCAACAATTACAACATAAATCAATTAAATTAATTAAGTTAATCAAAATAAATCAATCCATTACAAATATGCAAAGGAAATAAATAAAATGAATTAATTAAATCACACACTACGAAAATTATAAAACTACAATTAAAATAAAAACTCACTGGATTATTCCATTGTCATTCGGACATTGCTAGAGTCATGTCTGGATAATGGAGAGAGTTCTCTTTTATAGATAAATGTAATGGAAACTAGAAATAATGAATAACTAAATAAACCCACTTATGGATTTAACAAATCCATAGTGGTTACAAGAATTTTCTAAATAATGAATAGTTTCCATGATCCTTGCTAACAATTAGCAATTAATAAATAACTTCCAAGATATTTGCTAGTAATTAGAAAGCAATAAATAACTCCAAGATCTTTGCTAATAATTAAAAAATAATAAATAACTCCAATATCTTTTGCTAATAATTAGCAAATAAATAAATGCAAGATCTTTGCTAGCAAATGCAAGATGTGAGTCATGTTGGCTCAAGGTACCTTGGACGAGTTACAACACAAGCAGAGTTGTAGCAACAAGAGTTGCAGCAGTGGGAACCAAAATACATCATGTGGCAATATCACATTCAGCACAATAACATGTCTGGAACATTGTCTTTGTAGATTAACTCAAAGGTAAATGCAATATATGTTATGTCTCTAATATTTAACCATAATTCACATGAAATACTAAGGAAATGCAATGAGAATCACCTTGGTTCTAAATCTTGCATATAAACATTAAAATGGATTAATAAGCATTAATATGAGGTTATGGGTAAGCAATAAGGGATTAAAAATAAGGAGAGAGGGTGTAAAAAGAATGACAATTCCATGGCCCAACAATAAGTTTGAATCAGTCTCTGTGATAGTGTCAAACAAACCTCTAGCACTTTTCATATGGAAAGATGTTATGTTATCCACCAATCATCTCTCCTTGCTGGAGACATTACCTGAAATGGAGGAGACCAACAATATCTCCCTCTAGAACCTGTTTGCAACCTCATCAACCTCTATTGTTGATGCATGTTTCCTTCTTCCTCTTCCCCTTCAGTGTGGACATTGTGAAGCATAGTGCCCAAAATCATGACACTCAAAACATCTGATCTTACTAAGTTCCTTCTTTTGTCTCAGCTCTAGATATGCTTCCCTCTTTAGGAGAAGTCTTTCTCTCTGAAGAACCTCTTATGTCTGTAGAACCTCATCTACCCTTCCTAGTGTGGGTTGCAAGGGCCTGGTTCTCATCACTTCCACTCTTTACCACACCATCCATATCATCTATGGATACTAACTAGGTATCCTCCTAGATACAATCTGTTCATAATCTGTCAAAGTATGGAAACTTGTCTCGTGCAAAGACCCCCTACACAAATGGCTCCTAGAACCTGGGAAGACCTCTCAATGCTACATTCATCAACTCATCATCCTGCATTGTCTCACCAATAGTTGTGAGTTGATATTGGTGTTAACTCCCCAAATAAATCTTTGGTTTTATTTGATTAGTAGATGATAGGTTGCTCCTCAAATTTGATTTCTAAATTTCTAGCAATAAAATTAGAAAGTTTGTTTTTCAAAATAATCCCAAAAGTCATGTTGATTTTGGTTTTGTCAAGAAGAAAGCAAAATATCAGGTTTCGGTGGTTTAGGCGAGCCCACCGCGTGCTCATTAACCACCGAAAGTGTTCATTTTCGGCAAAAAAAAGGGTCGAGGCATAAGGCATGCAACCACCGAAAATGTTTCCACGGGCAGAAAGAAAGCTCGTGCTTTCGCACGAGCCAGATGTCAAAAATCATTGCAATGATTGGATATGCAACAACCGAAAGCTCGCATCATGGGAGATGATGTTCATTCGTGGTGTTCGGTCAACAGAGGTTCAAAGCACCTGCGTATTATCCATTTGATGAATCATTTCAAATCCACGTAGAGCTGTCATTACAGATACGATTGCACGGAGCGTCCCGCCTTTTCGGTGGCAGATGCATCAAATATCATTAGCAGGTCATGCGTTCATTTTAAAACTCAAAGTGTTATAATGGAACCCGAAGATCGCTGAAGATAACTATCAACACGCGATTTTACCAGCAAATCGTGGTTTTCAAATCTTGGTCCCTCTTTCTCAGGCGATTGGCATGGTGTCT
>JZKD02S1788103.1:56982-76153 GCA_000966675.3 Picea glauca | reverse complement strand
AGCCAATATTAGGTCTTAACAAAATGTATATTTATACAATATTTAAACATTTTAAATTCTATCATTCTAAATGTTTTGGTTACAAATGAGAAGGTGAAACGCTTCACTCCATTATCCCTTGTCTTCTCTCATGTTGGCAGGGAATTTTCCTTTGTCTCCTAGCTCCAAAATAAGGTAGTATGAGCAACTGTATTACTGGCCTCTAGAAGTGCTCCCTTTCCCTTGTTCAATACAAATGATACACATTTCTACCAACTGAGTTATCAACTTGGAAGGTTCTGTTTGGTCATTTTCCTAAAAAATGTAACACTTCTTCTCCAACTTGGGCAATCTTTCTCCTATTTGCCCATCTACTATAATGATAGATGATAGTTGTAGATTATGTTTTATTAACCATTTATTTATTTGAGCAATGTTGATCTGTCTTATCTGATAGAGATCAACTTGGTCTCTTTCCACATTTTCCTTAATATCTAGCAGATGTTTGGCTATGTTGATTTTAACCAACATCCTAGAGCTACTTTCCTTATCAAGATCTAATAGGTTTTCAATCAACAGACCAAATATTTATTCATAGGAATCTCTCACCTCTTTAGCCATTTTTCTGTTTTATGCTATATTATGCTCCCATGCCTTTAGCAGGTGTTACCTCTATTTTTCTTTGGAATCGGTAATTTGGAAGCAATGACTATTTCCTCTTTCACTGACGATATAATAGCCTCCTGGAAGACACCTTGAGATTCCTTAACTCTTCTTTCTCTTAAGTTTATATTATTTAATGCTTGATCTATCATCAGAAAATGACTCTGGATGATTTCTACTTTAGAAAGTAGACCCTGTTGAGCTTGTTCTATCCTCCTTCATATTTCCATGGCTTGAGTTTGGAATACCGTTATATCTATGACTTGGCTTACAATAGAATTTAATTTGGATTACAGTTGGTTTATTAACTCCTGTTATTGATTGACCTGTGTTTGGCTTATTTGAGCCGACTAGTGCATTTGTTCGATATTGGATTTGAACTGTTCAATTTCCTGTTGATTAGCTACTCTAGCTTGTTCAAGTTCTTTGTATGCCTCATTCCTGGCATTTGTCTCTACAACTGCTATCTGAGTATAGAATTTTCTAATTAACAGGCCCTTTTGTTTCAACCATTCCTTCAAGGTCCCGACTGAATATTGGTTGGTTGTTGCATAAGCCCCCAATGTTCCTGCTACCTCTTTGGTGAATTCTACCTCTTCTAAGGCTTCTCCATCAGTTAATACTTTGTATATTTTGGCCGCTGCACCCACCCTTTGGGGAATTTCTCGCTTCACCATGGCCTTCCTTTTCTTGCTAAAAAGGAAATTTCTAGGAGGTAACTCTTCTACAGAGATAGGTGTTATATCTTCTTTGAATATTTGTCCCGCATCGGGTTTCCCTTTCATAGATTGTAAGGGTGTGATGGATGGAATGGGATTGTCGATTTATGTGGATATTTGTTTCATGGAATCATCTATGACCAATTCATTTGATGTAGACAATGGTGTGTCTCCTACCCCTTTTGAGGGTATCTCTACTTGATCCTTGACCTGTTTACCTGGTGTATTTGTCTCTGGGGGTCTTTATTCTTGGCTTGGGATCTTGGTTTCTTGGTTTGAGGTCTCAGTTTCCTCTATTTCCCCCTGTGTTTCTTGTTTTCCAAGGTCTATGTCTATGGAACCTTTGGCTTCTGTTTGATGTATGCCTGGAGATGTTGAGACTTTTCTTTGCAAAAATTTGGGGAGGCCACTTCTCCGGTGTTCCTGAAATTTGTAAAATTTGATCATCCCTTCAGGCAGCAGGGCTCAAACCTGACTTAAAACTTTTGAGTAGGATCTCGCTCCTCGGAAAATATCGTCGTGAGGAGAGTCTTCATGATCTTATATTTTTAGACCACAACTTTCCATGTGGTTACCCACGATCTTATTAGGGTTTTGCTTCTTGAATTTGATGTCTACTAGTTTAATTTCCTCTAAGGCCATGGAATCAACTTTGGAATGGCCGAAATATAATAGAGAAAAAGTACCAATGTGTAGGGGGAAAGAAGGCCATACATTTTTCTGAACTCCTTTGAGTTATTTTTTTATCCCGCCGAGTATTGTTTGCCTAGAAACCTTGTGACATACTAGCCTGTCTGGTAAGAATAGCGGCAGGGAATATGGGGGAACAGAACAACTAAACACCCTAATATAAGAGAATTGTTCTTCTATGTACCAGTATGCCATGCTGCCTAAGTTGGCCATGATTTTATCTTAAATCCTGAGAGGTGGGTGGCCAAAGATAACGACATGCATTGGTACCATTACCCAGTTGAAAATATCATAGATGAATTATTTGGCTTTATCTTCCCATAGTTTTGAGAGGTACACATGAATAGGCTCTGCGTTATTTGGAGTCCAGCTCTAGCTCATTAATGGAAAAGGTGTCATGAAGCAAATGGCTTCCATAATGTAAGAAGACATGTAAAATGAATCTTCTTTCCCACTTGCCTTTTGTGTCTGATATTCTGTAATTTGACTGGACAGACTGTCTGACAACATTTTGACCCAGTCAAAAGAGTATCCCTCTGCTACTATGTGGATAGGCGGTACCCATGGGAGATATAAATGTGCATTATTCTCTTTCCCATAAAGTCTGCACACCATCATCGTTATATACATGAACTGTGGTTGTAATGATGAGATTGTGTATATACCATTAGAATCAACTATGAACTTTTCAGGGCGTGAGCACCAATCCTTGATCAGGCCAGATAAGCTTTTTCCAAACTACTCACATTCTTTCTTTTTGAAACCCTCTAAGAATTCGACATTGTAAGTAAAGTTTGGTGTGGGAGATAGTTTGTACAT
The DNA here is from genome assembly GCA_000966675.3 of Picea glauca. Classification (NCBI taxonomy): domain Eukaryota; kingdom Viridiplantae; phylum Streptophyta; class Pinopsida; order Pinales; family Pinaceae; genus Picea; species Picea glauca. The sequence goes on along the minus strand of JZKD02S1788103.1, from coordinate 73,283 downwards.
CGCCTGTAGATGCTCTGGCCGAAATGTCCCAATAGACACCTTCTAAGAATTGCATATTGTTCTAGTCGGGACATCTACATGATCCAGTGCCCATCCATTCATATCATAATAGGGAAAGAGCCACAGGCTTGTTGCTACCTTGTGCATCTCCGACTGAGAAAAAACCTTGTATTTGATATACAAGTCCTATTTTTCATCATCACTCGAGTTATCCAGGCAGTTTACCACCTCATATTGCAATGTGTTGAAAACATGTGTCCATGTTTTGACTAGGTCGATGTTTCTAGGCGAGATATCAGAAAGAATATCTAAACCCTGGCCTGAAATTTCACCAGTTATTTTGGGCACTTTCAGTGGAGCCATGATATAGAATCTCAAAATTATATTTCCTATCACAGAGGATGAGAAAACAAACAATGGTTATCTCGCTAAGCTGACTCTGTGAAAACTAGGATGAAATTCAAATAGTGACATAAATCCTTTCATATTGAGCACTCTAGTCTGTCGGGTCCTTGCTGACACATCGTTTGATTCTTTTAATAGAAATATTTGGAGATAAAGAAAGATATTATTTCCAATCATTTCTCTACTCTTCTTATAAATTCCATAAATGCTTGATATTTCGTGACTTGGGAGAATCGTAGAGGTATTTAATTTTCACCTGTAAGTTGTAAAAGGTTGTTTAAGATATTAATTAATCCATCTTAAAACTTTAATTAATTGTGATTAGTTCTTAATATTTTTTCGGAATTCATAGTCTCAGGTGATTTTACTCTTAGTCTCGAGCTATGAACCCTGAATTTGCAAAATTGTGATTTGATTAATTAACTTTAATCTGACTTAAGTTTTTAATTAATTGTGATTAGTTTGGAAATTTCATGACCTTGAGTATCGAGGTTATAAGTTGTTGTTCAAGGTAATACTATCGAATCGTGAAGTTGTGAAAACAATTAATTATCATTAATTATTGTTAGTCATGTAATTAATCAGGTTTATCTTAAGTCACTTTTACAACTTCGCATATCGGGACATTTGAAGGTTGCTCAAGGAATGACTCCTGACTCGTGAAGGTGCAATGTATTAAATTAGTGATAATCACTTTTTAATGCTTCAGTGATCATGATTAAGCTTAACCCGAATTCACTATTTCTCATGTCAGGGCATTGAGATCTTCGACATGTTGGATTGTTAGATCTACGAAACCCCAAAATCTGATGCTTGAGGTTTATCATTAGTGTTTTGTTGTTTAAAAAGTAGGCGGCTTCAAATGCTTTGATATCTAGAGTATTTGAAAAATATATATGTTCCAACATAGGCTCCAACTAGGGATCTCGTCTCCTTGCAGGACAAGAAGAACAGTAGATCAAGTGCCTTTATTGGGTAAATGGAGTCATTACTTTACTTTTGCAAAACACCTTCAGAAGGAGGGTGTTATAACCCTATAATTTACAGGATCAAATGGTGACTGAAAATTTTATCCTTTTATTTTTTTGGTTGTCAAATGATTTTTCATTCTACAAATAATTTGAGAAAAAAGAAAAGAAAAGAAAATAAAAAGAAAAAGAAAAGAAAGAAAAAGAATAAAAGAGGGCATAAAAGAAATTGAATAGAGCCCCATGCAATAACAATGACTTGGTTCATACAGTTTAATCATGGCCAAGTCCTTTTAAATTGATGTTGATAGGAGTAGTGAATAAGCTTGGCTAAAGTGTTTAATCTTAGCCAAGCAAATTAGGTTAGCTAGTGAATAAATTTGACCAATCTTGGTCAAATAACCCTAGGATAGAGTAATTTCTTAGTGCAACAGTTTAATCTAGGTTAAATGTCATAGGTAATTAGGTTAGAGCATAGAGTAGTTTGCTTTATCTCAATAAAACAGGCATGATGATTGATGTTGAACACTATCTTTTATGTTTGAAAGTTGAATGTCTAATCCCATGGTGATAAAAATAGGGAAAGCTTGGACAAACCCACTTAAAGTGCTTATTCTAAGTTTTCAAAGAAAAAAATGAATTTGCGCTCATAGATTAAAGACAATGCACAGATGACCGGTTGAGGTGCCAGCACTCATATCTATGGTTGATAAGCTTTTCCAGAACCCCCCCCCCGACCATTCTACCTTTAACGATAGGGGGAGGGGGATCCAGAATCATGTATAATGAAGGCACGCATCTGAACAACTGAGGCGCCGGTGCTTAGATCCATGGTTGAGATTGAATTTCAGACCCCCCCAACCGTTCTTCTTTTAATGGTGGGGGGGGGGGTCCAGAATGTTGCTTAAACATTGCGGTCAGATCTACGGTCTAGCGGCAGATGCACCGATGGATGGATAACATTATTTTTTAGACCCCCTCGACTGGTCTACTTTTAACGATGGGAGGGGGGGTCTAGAATGGAGTGATTTCTCTGGCGGGCCCCCTTCTCTACATGGAAGAGATCCATTGGTCCAGACTCCCACCACGTAGCGCTTATCACTTTCTGACATATCCCACGTCACCTGATGACATCATTTTCCACTTGTTCCCTAAGGGTCACATCTCATAAATTTTTCAGTCCACTCCCCCTGTTCACACATTACAAGTCCCTTCATCATGGTAAATTATCAATCAACACCCTCCATGTCACTCAGTCGTATTCATCATTCATTGTTACTTGCCATCTCATGCTCCAAAAGACCCGTTGGCAATTTATTACTGGCTAACTTATCTGTTAGCTTGTTGATCTATCCCCTACACCCAACGGGTATCCGTTTGCTCAAAACCACTCTTTCTGTTCATTTCTCCCATTTCTTACTTTGTCCTCACACTAGATAAATTATCCCTATCTTACCTCCATTCTATTTAACCGTCCAAAACCACAGTCATCCCCACTAATGTTTTGTTTGACTTGCAGTTATTTTCACAGTGATGGCGCCAAAATAAAAGAGAGCATAATCCAAGGAAAATTCTTTCCTCCCGCCTCCTGTCCACCTCAACATGATCCATTTGGTCGACAAAGATCATTTAATCACAGACACCAAGTGAGAATTTGATTTCGCGGATTTACAGTCATGGCTAAAGGATGTTTTCTTAGATCAGAGCGACAAAATTGGGCTCTTGGAGTCCAACCTTCCTCTATATCTTTTCCCCCAGTTCCACCATTTCCCAGAGTTCACCCTCAAGTGCCAAGCTCATTACCTCCTCGACCAGAGAGACATAGTATCTTCATCAGGAGAATCTCTGTTCTTCATCACACCAGAGGCCATTGACTAGATGATGCAGATACCAAGAACCGAATCTGTCTCCCCTTTCAATCTCAAAGTCATCATGGAGCTATACCAGAAAATATCATTCCCCCAGAGAGCCCAGATTTTCGAGCTTTTCCTCCCTCAGGTTGCTCAACTCCCCAAGACAAATCCCCCGTACCCTTCCTCCCTGTTCTCAGTAAAGGGAAACCAAATAATTTTGTTGCTCTGTGCTCTGCTGGGTTATTTTTTCGACCAATGGATGGATGAACCCATATTGGGTTTTCTGTCCATTTTCTCCACAGAAGAGAGGCCCACCATGCAATTTGACTACAACACTTTCCTGGCAGACAGTATTCATGAGAAGTTCTTGAATTTCTCTTTAGAAGGCATGTTCCGGTATTCTTCAATACTGGCCTCCATGTTCACTTTCTTTCAACAGATAGGTTCTCCTTTTCAATGCATAAAATGGACATGGACGGGAAGCTGCAGGCGGTAACAACTTGGACTTCACTTCTCAGACAAAATTCAATAGAGTTCAGTTTCAAACATTTTATCGAGCAGTTCTACCATCCTATGGTGAGCATGCTCAGTGGCAGACTTGAACCAAGGATAAATGAGGAGATTCAGTGGATTTTACACCTCTCAAACCTTTCAAAGACTGGAGACTGCTATCTTTACCAAAATCACACCGAGATCAGAATATATGGATGTGAGTTGGCTCCATACAAATCACCCAAGTATGTACCCGTGAGGGTATTTGCCCTGGAGTATATAAGGCAAATGATTAAATCGGATGACATACATTTTGTGTCTTTGAAAAAGAAACAACAGCTTAGAATCAAAGGGAAAATAGGGTCTTTCATTTGCAATAGCCGAGGCGCTGGGGAGGAAGCAGAGAAACTATTGAAAGAAATGAAGTTTTTTGATAGTTTCATTTGGCATTATGACCCATGTGGGACAATTTCTGAGATGAGGATTAAAAACAAAAATGTCCCATATGTTCATATACCCAAGCCTGAGATAGATAAGTTCATGAATCAAATAGAATGGGAGCCGAACACTCTAGTCGAGATATAACAGTAGGACCCTTCAGTCATCATCTCACAGACTACTACACCACAAGTTCCCAAGGAGAAAATACCCAGGAAGAATACTTCACCTTCCATCACTGAAGTCTCAGCTGAAGATTTCTAATTACACACCAAAAGGCCAAAAACCATTCTTACACCTGACACGGCTGGTGAAAAGGAAATCCAATCCACTGCAACTATGAAAGATGATCGGTCACTTATGAGCACAAGAAGAAAGCAAATCATGTCTACCATTGTTCCTAAGAAGCCCATGAGTACTCCACTAGTTGACCAGTCAAGTAAAGGAGGACCAAAATTTAGTGTTTTTGAGAAGTATGACCTGATCGAAAAGAAAAATCAGACGTTGACCAAAAATACATATGCTTAGTTTTGGAAACAAACATCAACAACACAACATAGATTTTTGTCTGCATTCAATACAGAGAAGGGTAGAATGCACATGGCATTTCTGTAGGCACAGGTTCCAGACCCGAAAGCAATCACTGATTACAAAAGGGTAGCATTCGAGTTTCATACTAGGGATGTGCATCCTGCTGATCAAATGGATTTACACAGGAAAACTAGGGAAACGATTTTCTCCACGTTGGAAAATTCTTCTACTGCGGCCACTAAATTACAGGTATCTCTGAGCAATGTTCAGACACAACTAAAATTAGAAAATATATCATCCTTTGCAAAGGATAACAAAATTAAGACGTTGGAAGAATTGGTCCTCAAGATCGGGTATGACCCATCAAATGTGAAAGTAGTTGAGGAGATGCTTAAAAAGAAAAATTCTGATATAGCATCTCTGAAGAAACAGTTGAAACTGCCACCAACTGAAGATGCACAAGCAAAGGAGATAGCTAAGACAAAAGGGGAAAAGGATGAGATGCTCAGGTTGATTATGGAGCATAATGCATAGTTGAAAGAGATGGAAGTAGAACTGGAAAGGTTATTGAAAGAGAAGGAACAATCAAAGCCTATGGAAGTCATTCCATTGAGTGCAGTTCCACTCATGGGAGTAAGCACAACATCCACAACGGGAATCCCCTCAGCAGAAACTCCCTCAGCAACTCCACTGACAGCTCTGGAGAAGACAGTAGAACTGGAAAAATCCATGGAAGAGATGAATTTACAAGAGACAGAGATTAGAAAACTTAAAAAGGAGGTTGAGAACCTTCAGGAACTCAAGTCTTCTTACCAAGCCAGCTACTCCAAGGAGAAACAAACATCAGACAAGCTCAAACAGGAATTGCAACAGCTTCAAAAACAAACAGTGGCAGGAAAAACACTTGCTGAGTTCAAGGAAAATGTCTAGATGGATATTACCAAATCCATAAATGAAATATGGCCTATGGTACAAATCATGTTTGAGCAGAATGAACTAGTGAAAATAAGCAAGTAGGCGATTGAGAATATAAGAGGAGAATTGGGAGAGATGCCTGCAGAAGCCACTGAGATCATTAAATTCCTGAATTCAAAAACCAGAGAAGAGTTAGATGATTTGAAAATTGAATATAGGACATAAACCATCCTCGAGGTCAAGAGGGTCCTGACCAAAAGAGGGTTGATGCTACAATTGGAGGAAAATGTCCAGGCTATGGACATAGGAGTTCAAAGATTTTTCAACAAAATTGAAGCTTTGTAGAAGAACAGACTCCCTGGCTTAAGGGTTGTAAATGACAAGTTAATGACACTTTTTGATTATAAAAAGAAACTAGCCACCGTGGCTAAAGATAGTTCGAAATTCTCAGGAATACATGTGTTATAACCCTAAATTGCACCATACATGATTACCTAGGATCAAGCCATCTCATATCCCTTCTTTGCCAAAGAACTGCTGAACAACTCTTTAAAAAACCTCTTTTATAAGGGCCCACGTGCCCTACTCTATTACTGCACACGTGTACACACTAGCTGACCTAAAACAACCCGCGTGAACTGACAAAAGCATGAAAACATGAAAGTTGCTAATGGAACACACAATTCTAGGTGAGTTAACTGAAACTCCCATCCATGCATGGTCGAGGGTTCATCCAAATACCTAGCATCTTCTAACCTATAAAAGAAGGGCTAGGGGTCCCATTTGGAAGAGGAAAAATATAGCAAAGAAACTCTGCCCATTTGCATATTCCCATTGTCCCAACCCTTTAGCCATCCTTGTGCCAGAAGAGATACAAAGCAAATAACTTGGAGGACAGTTGAAGAGGATCAGGTTCATGGAGCGGTGGCTGGTCTCGACTTTTTGTAAGTTGACTCATTCAAGGTAATAAAGAAAATTCTTTTCTCGTCCCAATTCATAAGTTATTCATAGTTTGTTAAGTACATATTTGAATCTCTAACCCGTTAGTCTATAGGCAAGATGCATGTGTAGTTGTTTCTTGTCTTGTATGCAGGTCATCATTGGAAAGGAGAACTACGAACAAGTGATCAAGTGCGACAAGGGATCGACATCGAATGCCTTGAACAAGGTAGATTGATCTATACATGTATTTACTAAAAAGTAATAGGATTTAAGTCTGGGGACGAAGGTAGAAAGTAGATTTTCTCTTGGTCATATATGCATGCAAAGCATAACCCTATTTTCTAGTCCGTAAGGAGATTTCTCTCACAACAGAATTGGCGACCATACTGGGGAAGTCTCTAGGGTTCCTGAAATTTTATGTTTTGGGTAGTTTTTAGAAAAAGACTGGTTTTTCTTGCCTGTTTTTTTTTTAGTTTATGTAAAGTCTTAGCTAGTAGAGAGTCTGGTTTCCCATACCAGTTGTCTTTGTTATTTTCTTGACTTTGTTTTTTGAGACCCACAGAGGTACACACAGCCTGCATAAGGTTTTCACGCATGTACCCACACCCTACTCTCTTACAACCTGCGTGTGAACGCTAGCTAAAGAAGTAGTAGTAGTGTGTAGAGTCCAGATAATTTTTGAGGTAGTCATCCTCTTCCTTGTCAGATCAGACATTCTCAGGGGTTTTATAGAATTCTGTCTGAGTCTTGGTTGTTTGCAGTCTTATCTCAGATTGTTTTTCTTTATGATTTTTCCTTTCTTGGTTTACTTTTTTTCTTAAAAAGATTTTCCAAGCCTTCAGGAGATCCTGATTATCAATATTAGTGGTCTCTTCCTAGTCTGGGTTGTCTGTTGTTGTTTTTTTTTCTTCAGATTTTAGATATACACGTGGCCTGTACAAGGTCAGCCCGCGTGTAAACGCCCTCTGGCTCTATATAGCTCTCGTTTGCATGTTTGTTGTTGGATTATCAGTAGCGTGCTTGGTCAAGATAGTTTTTGTTGGGGGTAAGGCAGACATCCTTTCCCTTGATGAGAGTTATACCTCTCAGGTATTTGAACCTCTATCTTAGCAGTCAATAGCTTAGGATTAATCTTACCCTTAGCTTGCTTTTTCTCATTTAAAAGTTGTCATAAAAAAGAATTTTTTAGGGTTTTTAGACAAGTGTGAGAGTCATTTTTTAAAATTGCTAGTGTGTGATTTCTTGAAGTGGTTCTTTACGATCAACGATTAGGCCAAAATTGTTTTTCTTGGTTTTTACTTGTTGGTATTTTTCCTTTTTTCTTTATCAACATTTAAATAAAAAAAAATCTCTTTCATTTTCTTGTTTGGTTGAAGAGTTTGTTTCTGCATTATTAGTCAGGGAAAAGTTGTTTATTTCATAAGTTTTTGAATTTTACTTAGATCATAAGTAGCTTGTAGTCAAGTGAAATTTCTTTTGAGTTTGTTGTCCAAAAAATCTTAGAAAATTAAAAAATATATATATTTTTTGAAAAGTTGTGGAAATTTTGCATTAAGTAAAAGTTTTTTGTTTCCAGCTTTTTATTCATTTTTTGCTTTCATATTTTACACATCATCAGTTTCACTTTCATACCCCTTGACATAAGACAAATCCATAAAATTAACACTAAATCTAAAATTTATTAGACTTGTATGTTTGTAGGGTTAACTAGCTAGTTCAGGATTAGGGCCTTAAATTAGGTTGGAGAGGAAACTCTTCAAGGACATTTGTGATCTAGATTTTATGAGTAGAACGAAATGAATATAGATTATTAACAGGTGCTTAACAAAAAATAATAGGGATGCAGTAAAATTGGTTTTCTATTCAATAACGAAATAAGTTGAAACTGTAAAATGCAGCGAAAACAAGCTTGCTGGAATGGTGGTAGCTTATCTCTGAGAAGAGATGTGACGGAAACGCACATTCGCCAGAAGAAGATTACAATGAGGCTATGAAGGCCTTTTTACAATAAGAAAGAATGCCAATAACCCTAGACATCCAAAAACCTAACCCTAGGAGATGAAGCACCAAAAGTCATGTGGGCCCCATAGCCCGTTGGAAAGGTATCCTCGAGGAGATTCATTTTGGGGGATCAATTATTCCTTTGAATATTATTGAGGATCTTGATACCGAACAAAAACTTCATTTAGGCCCTCAAAATGGCCCCGGAAGTAAAAACTGCTAAAAATAGTAAATTGCCAAAAATGTCAGAAAGTTGTTTTGAGCCAGTTGGAAAAGGTGGGTGGACACCGATATCCATCTGGATCAATCCTCCCTCTTTAGGAATAAATGGTCTCCATTGCGTTGAGGTCCCCCATTAGATGAGGAAATTTATGCTGAATTTGGCCCCGGGTGAGCCACTTGCCTTGGTGCAGGAGCTGCCCTGCTTTGACAACTCGATAAAGTTGGATCCTTTGTTGTCGAGTGCCCTTGATCTGTCTGTCCACAATATGATCATTGGATTTCTATTGTATGCAGTCAAGGTTGAGCTCTATTGGTGTCAGCTGTTCTGATACTTCTGAGGTGTCCAGTAATGGTGGGAAATAAGGGCGAAGGAGATCCACGTTGAACACTGGGTGCAGGCCAAGGAAAGGAGGAATGCTGAGCTCAAAAGCATTATCCCCCATGGCCTTGGTGATAGTGTATGGTCCATAACGAAGTGGGCGAATCTTTCGATGGGGTCCTGTAAGGCGTTCTTTCTGCAAGTGCAACCCAACTTTGTCGCCCACCTGAAACTTATGCAACACCCAATGTTGATCATGGCGTTGTTTGTACTTGTCATTGGACTTCTGTAGGATATCCTGAACCTATTGGCAGATGTGTTGGATCTCCTCAATGAACCGGGTGGCTTTGTCAGCTTCAGTTGGAGCAGGAGATGAGTCAGTCTAAGTGACCGCAAGGGGAAGTGCAACATCTATGGGACCCAATGGTTGGAATCCCAACCCCACTTGAAAGGGGTTGTGGTTGGTTGAGCTATGCAAGGCTTGTTTGTAGCTATGTTGGACATAGGGAAGGCTCTCATCCCATGTGCGAGGGTTCTTTGAATTATACATGCGAAGGATATGCACAATCATTCAATTTACAACCTCGGTTTGGACATCTGTCTGGGGGTGGAAGGTCATGGATTTGGTGAGATTGGTGTCTAGCAGTGACTAGAGGCTCAACTAGAATGTGTTGAGAAATCGACTATCCCGATATGATACAATGGTTTGTGGGATTCCAAAATGTACCCAAACTTTTTCAAAGAAGAGCTTGGCAGTGGCCTCTACTGTGATGCTCTTCTTGCACGCAACCAGAATCACCATCTTAGAAAAATGATCAACAACCACAAAAACACAGTGATTTATCTACTTGGTGGATGGGAGGCCTGACATGTAGTCCATTGAAATGGATTCCGATGGCCTGTCAGGAGTAGGAAGAGGGGTGTCTAGGCCCTGTTTCTTAGTGGTCGGTTTGGAAATAGCACAGGCAGTGCAGGACCTGATATACTTGCCGACCTCCTATCGAAGTTTTAGCCAGTAGAAATGTTTCTGTAGAATTGCCACTGTCTTTTCGACATTGAAGTGTCCTGCCACCCGACTGTAGTGGGCTTCCCACATCGGCTTCACTCGCTCACTTGATGGAACACAGATATGGCCCAGATGACATAACAACCCATCCTGAAGATGGAAATTATCGACAACTGCATTTGCACCCAACATTTGGTAGGTGGTGGTGAAGTTAGGGTCTGTCTCATAGAGTTGGGGCCATCTAGATGTCTCATGGCCGCAAGAGTCTAGCACCGTGGTGAGTGATGCGACTGGTGGTCTGCTGAGGCAATCAGTGATGCGATTGGTGCTTCCTGTTTTATACTTGATTTTGAGGTGGAATTGCTGAAAGTATGTGGACCACTTTTGATGGCGGTCATTCTACAGTTTTTCCTGTGTCTACATGAACTCCAGTGGCTTATGATCAGTGTGGATGACTATCTCCTTCCCAAGAATGTAATGTCTCCACTGGTGGCATGCTTGCATAATGGAGTACATTTCTTTGTCGTAATTAGGGTACTTACGGACATTATCGGACAATGTCTCACTATGATAGGCCATGGGGTGGCCATGCTGAGTGAGAATGGTGCCCAAAACATAGTCTAAAGCATCTGTCTCAATCTCAAAGGGATGCTGCAGGTCTGGTAGTGAAAGTACTGGGGCTGAGCACAAGCACTGCTTCAAATCATCGAACGCTTGTTGTTGCGAACGACCCCATGCAAATTTTTCCTTACCACCACCCCTGTTTATTTGGCTGAGGGCCCATGCAATATGGGAGAAACCCAACACGAACCTGTGGTAGAAATTAGCAAGTCCCAAGAAGCTCCGAAGCTCACTGAGTGTTGTTGGGGCTGGCTAGTCACAGATGACTTGGATCTTGGCTGGATCCACATCTACTCCATGATGATCAATGATGTAGCCCAGGTAATGGACCCTGTCCATGCCGAAGGAGAATTTTTCCAGGTTAGCGTATAGCTTGTGCTGCCGCAGGGTGTGCAGAACTTGCTGAATATGATGCAAGTGTTTGGCCCAAGTCTTGCTGTAAATTAGAATGTCATCCAGATACACCACTACAAAATTATTGGTGAATGGTCGCAGGATATCATCCATCATCCTCATGAAAGTGGTTGGAGCATTTGTCAAACCAAAGGGCATGACCAACCATTCAAAAAGTCCTTCCTTTGACTTGAAGGCAGTCTTCCATACATCTGTCTATTCTATCAGGACCTGATGGTAGCTAGACTTCATATCAATATTACTGAAGTATTTGGCCCCCATTATTTGATCAAGGAGGTCATCGATTCGGGGAATCGGGTACCGGTTTCTGACAATGATTTTATTCAGAGTCCAGTAATCAATACAGAGTCTCCAGGTTCCATCTTTATTTTGTACCAACACAATTGGGCTCCCGCAAGGTGATAATATGGGGTGGATGTACCCCTTGTGGAGCAGTTCTTGGATCTGTCACTTGACCTCCTCATTCTCTAACAAAGAACGACGATATACTAGCCCATTGGGAAGCGATGCGCTAGGGGTCAGATCGATGGGGTGCTTGACCTGGAAGTGCAGAGGTACCCCTGTAGGCGAGGAGAAGATATCTAAGTATTCTTCCACGACCTTATCTACTTGCTTCTGCTATGTGGAGAGATCGTCCACAGAGACCTTGGATGTGGCTGCAATCTTTCTCTTGTTCTGAGAGAGAATCACGAAGAATACAAATTTCTCCATCTGCGAGATGAATTTCCTGCATTGCTTAGCAGAGATCAAGGAAATAACACTATGTGGGACTGCCTCGGGTATCCTGTACAATTTCTTGTTCAAAGTAATAATAACACTACAAGGCCTAGACTCATATACAACATGACGTTTCCATAAATAAGGTTGTCCCAAAAGAACATCAAAAACTTTGAGAGGAGCAACATCACACAATACCTCGTTTTTGAAGGGCTTGATGTCGTACGACAGTCGGCACTGTTGGCTAACATGGAGATCGCTTCTTTGGCGGAGCCATCCAATGGTGTAGGGTTGTGGGTGCAGTGTTGTTGACAGGGCCAGCCGCTTGATGACCTCTATTGAGATGAGGTTCTTCTGGCTACCACTATCAACGATGAAGTGCAGTGGGGTGCCTTTTACCGACATCTGTAAATGGAAGAGGCGCTCTCCTTCTTCTGGCTCGTCTGGTTCACCAGGATGGAACTTGGTGGTAGAAACAGTGGCATTGGGTTCTATGTCAATGATCTGTCTTCCCCTTTCTGGTTCTATCTCGGAGTCAGAATCTGCATCTGATTCAGAGGCTTTCACTTTGGCCACCAGTGACTTCCTTGAGCGACAGTCAACAGTGTTATGCCAAGGGCTCTTATGGAAGTCGCACCACTTCCCGGTATCTTTCTTTGTCTTTCTGATGTCCTTTTCTTGCATCTTGTACTAGTTGTCTTGATACTACCCATATTTTCTTTGTCCTTTGTTCAATGGGTTGGGGTCGCCCTTTCCTGGATTTTGTTGTGAGGGGTTCCCAGACCCAAATTGCCGCATCTTTTGTTTGAGCTTCTACTCGATTTTGATGACATATCGGTAGGCCGTGCCCAAGGATGAGATGTACAAAAATTCCATTTAGGTCTGGATGTATCTATGTAGAGCACCACGATAATTGAGCACCATATGTCACTCCAAATCTTTGATACCCAACTTGGTGCGCAAGGTATGGAAGATATTTGTGAAATCTGGCACTGCTTGGTCTCTTTCTTGTCGCAGTGTGGTCCATTTGGTATACAGGTCGTCATAAATTCCAACAGGGTAGTATTGTTCCTTAATAACATCCCTGAAAGATTCCCAGGTGGTCGTGACTAAAAATAATGAGGTTTTCTCTGTTTCCTTTTTGTCACAGAAAGTTTCCCACCAATCTTTGACATGGGGAATGACTTTGAGGACTGCAAAAGTAATCTTTTCTCTATCCAAAAATTTATGAACAGAAAAATACCCTTCTAGTAGATTCAACAATTTTTCTACAACATCTGCATCTATTTGACCTTCAAATATAGGAATATCAAAGTTTATTTGTACCTTGAAGGGGGCGGCGCCTCCGTTCGAAGAAGATGCGTCACCTGTTGGTAGTCCTCGAAGGATTTGCAAGAAACTATCCATCATCTCGTTCCTTCATGATCTCCTATCCCTTTGAAAAGATCAATCAACAGTTTGAAAGGATCTCCTATCCCTTCATCTTTCTTTTCTCCTACCATGGGAGGTCGCTTGGGTGTGCGAGAGCTTCTGTCCTCAAGAGAAACAAGCTTGAGACCCAACTCTTTGTACTCCGACCTAGTTGGGGACATGCATTAAGACGATAAGGAGAAGACTGCTCTGATACCACTGATCTAGATTTTATGAGTAGAACAAAATGAATACAGATTATTAATAGATGCTTAACACAAAATAACAGAGATACAATAAAATTGGTTTTCTATTCAATAATGAAATAAGCTGAAACTGTAAAATGCAGCAGAAACAGGCTTGCTAGAATGGTGGCAGCTTATCTCTGAGAAGAGATGTGACGACAGTGCGCATTCGCCAGAAGAAGCTTACAATGAGGCTCTGAAGGCATTTTTACAATAAGTAATAATTCCAAAAACCCTAGACATCCAAAAACCTAACCCTAAGAGATGAAGCGCCAAAAGTCATGTGGGCCCCGTTTGGGTAAGCTAGTACATCAACTTCTTGGGGTCGTAACTTTTGCATACGATCTCTATTTTAGGTGTGTGATAGCCCGTTGGAAAGGTATCATAAAGGAGATTCATTTTGGGGGCTCAATCATGCATTTGGATATTATTGATGATATTGATACCTAAAAACCTTCATTTAGGCCCTCAAAATGGCCTCGGAAGTAAAAACTGCTAAAAATAGTAAATTGCCAAAAATGTCAAAAAGTTGTTTTGAGCCAGTTGGAAAAGGTGGGTGGCCATTGATATCCATCTGGATCAATTTGAAATCAAAAATTGGAGTTTGAGTTAGGGAGTGTCTACGTCTAGTATCGTAATAGTTATCCAGGACCCCCCTCTAACACAGGGGATAAACAAGAGGTCGTGTGCGGAAATGTAGTGGAAATAACCCCTCCAAAGATGGAGCAATCGTAGTGGAGAACACATATAGAGGGCTTGTTTTGAGATTTCATCAATTGAATTTTCCACGAGGCTTCGTGGGTCTCGAATCCATTCAAGGTCCTTAGTTTTCCTCCAGACCACTTGATTTCGATACCCTTGATAGGTTTCAGGCTCAATACCTTGCTCATTGTGGTCTACCTAACTTTCGACTGTACCCGCCTGGTGACTATTTGCGCGCTGGAAACTTAGTTGCCTATCTCTTTTTAGGGACATACACAGGTGGCTGTGGGGGTATACCACGGTACCTAGGACAAACATCGGGCCATGCTTTGTATATTATACCTAGAGGGTGCTTCCGTGTTTGAGTTGAACTTGCACCGTTAAGTTTCTCTAGTGTTGTTTGTTGTAACTGTTCTTCCAATTAATTTAGTGTTTGTCTGTCTTATCTTCTAGGGAATTTTTTAGTGTGTGTTACTTTTGAATGTTTAGACTACCCTATAATTTCTTTGATCTTCTCACACAGTGGAGGATCACGAGCTCCAATGGTCATGAAGGCTTCTTGGCCTGCTTTCAGTTATACTGGATCCACCCCTGCCACCATTAAGGCAAAAGCTAGACCAACAAGGGTCTTTTGAAGTGACCGGGTTACAAAAAATTGTGCTCGACCAACATCCGGAGGAATTGACCATTTTGGACCTTGAAGCGAACACTCTTGGTCTAGTTGAAACCCTAACCACTGATTTTTTGGCACCTTTCATTGTACCAATTCGATTTTATGAGCACCAGACAGTGTTGCACACAAACATGGAAACAAATGTTGTTACTCCTTCTGGGAATTCTTCAATTCCCACTACGGTTGTCACCACAGAAGAGTTTTCACCTCCTAACCCACCGTCATCGATCCGAGCCACCATGGTCTCGACTACTTCTACATCACACAATTGTCTAATCTTGGCTTTGGCGGTGGCCACAACCCCTTTCACACCAAGTGCGATGGGCCCTCCATTCTCATACGGGATGCCTAGTTCGGGTACAAGTCTTGTACTTTCCTACTCCACTTTACAGACTTCAGGTCTAGGGGTAGGGAGCTCTAGCACTCGTCTACAAGGTCACATGGGGAGGCACTCCTGCTCCTTTTAAGACTTTCCCTTAAGGAGGAGGTCATATCCCTCCTTCTTCCCCTTCACTCGGTGGCTCGCATCAACAATCCACCGGGCAACCTACATACCATAGTTTATTTGGAGTGGGGAGTCAAGGACCACCTTCGCATAGTATGTTGGTAGGTTTGACACCATTTTCTTTGGCTGGAATGTTTGGCAACAACACCTTCTCATCAACCTCTTTCCTGACTGGGGGAAATCCCAGTTTTGGACAATCTATTCCTATGCAAGGTACTATTTCTACATAGGGGGAAAACCTAGGAACTTCTACCGCATCAGGGCCTTGGAATTATGGGCAGGGATTCATTCCCTCATCATGTGACTACCTTTGTATAGTTGCAATTGTTTCAATGTAATATCATTGGGAGTGTTGTGAAATGGTACATTGAGCTTGATCTCTCAATATACTCTTCCTTCGGTGAGTTGGCAATGGCTTTCCTAAACCATTTCTAGTTACCTGTGAGATATGACGCTGGCACAGAGATGTTGGCCAATTTCGAACAGACGAAAACATACGATATCTCTGATCACATCCGAGAATGAAGACGTCAGAAGAGTCTAATTAAGGTGTCAGTCCCACCAACATTCTTGCTTGAGTGGTTCCTTAAGTCTTTGGTCCCGTAGTTATCCAAAGACATCGCAACATCGAGAGTATTCTCCAAACAAGACACCATCATGAGAGCCCAACAATTTGAGCTCATATATTCTCAGTCTGATTTATTATACAACATCTTTCCAGATGCACCACACTCAACACTGGATAAAACTAGATAGAGAGTTGGACCACATGCCAATGGTATTGTTGGTTCAGCACAAACAAAGCTCGTTGAGCAATTGATGAAGCAGTTGCAACAATTATCTTTACAACACACATCAGCCAACCAAACTATTGCTTTGGCTACTCCCCCTACCAAAACGTCGTAGGTACACACAGTGCAAT
>JZKD02S1788092.1:50736-66660 GCA_000966675.3 Picea glauca | reverse complement strand
TTAGGGTTCGTTAAACATACTCCAAGGGACTCATCCGAAGGATGAGCTTACATCAACAAGCATATGTTATCCTCCTCAAGCTTGCGTAAAAATAAAGAGGTACTTGCCAGAAATGGTGGGGGAAAATTTGTGAAAGGGGTATGTTTCATTTTCGTATTGATTGGAAGTAAGTGTCGCTCTTGAACATGACACCCCCTATTCATCATTTGAAGCTGGTTTGGAAAATCGATTTGTCTCTCATTCGATTTTCTACAAGGTCATTCTCTGTGTCATATTTGAGTCAATGCTGCCAAATCATTGGTTGTGTCATTCATATGTTCAAGAGAAGTCCATCTGAAACCTATATTGAGTCAGCCATCTGCAGTTATCCATTCTTTTCGTGTTGGCCTTCCCTGTGTCTGGTCGAATTTGCAAAATGCTTTGTTTCACCTTCAAACTCTGTTACTCATTTCGTGTCATTGATGGGGGATAAATCAAGGCCCTCCTGTGACGAGTTTTGTTCCGTCTACTTCAGATCAAGACTTAGAAATTATTTGGTACCTTGGAGCTTGCATGCCTCAATGGCAGCTTTCCTCACTTTCGACAGTGGGTTTACATCATTGACCCCTAATCGAAAGATTCCATTGGATGTTCGACTTCAACTCATTTATTCACACTCGTTGGATTGTAATATGGTACCTTTTGAGTCATTGACATCAATGGTGATTTCCCTCGCACTTGTTAACGGTTTTATCATTGACCGGTACTCAAGTGGTTTCTACCATGTTCGAATTCAACACATGTAATCACATGGTTAGATCCGTACTTTGGGTGACGAAATTGAAGACCCTAGATATCATCTTTGTGATCCAGGTTGCGATGGAGTATGTATAATTTGTGACACATATATCCACTGTGTATGTCTCGTGGCTATGTCGTCTTGATTTAAAATTTCTTGCATAGATCCACAATGTATTCTGGTGGCTATGCTATGTTTTGACGGCATGGATCCACAGTGTATGATTGGTGGCCATGAACCATGTATATAATGTCATTAGTCTATGATCTGAGTATGGGAATTCCTACCTCATAATTGATATATATGATATTTTGCAGATGCTTGGTTGTTCCCAGGTTTCCGATTAGGTGTGCTCCTGGTTCCCGAAACACACATGAAGCTTACAAAGTATATCGGCTGTCACTGGTTCCAACCTCATACTTTGGAGAGAATTCTGCTACCCATGATTTTGGTCATCATGATGATGTATTGATGATGGTGTACTTAGGCTCTTCATAAGAACTTTCTCCTGAGAAAAAGTTATTTTCGTCTCTTCCAGAAAACTCATTTTTGAAGACTGTTCACAGGCTGCTAGTATATTTGCCTGTGAGAATGCATGATTCTCACAGGCTGCCTTAAGCTAGGGTGCGAGAATTTCACACTTTTTTAAACTACTAGGGTGCAAACTCTTTCTAAAGAAAGGAAAAAAGATGAATTTTCGATGCTTCTAGAAGG
Source organism: Picea glauca (assembly GCA_000966675.3). Taxonomy (NCBI): domain Eukaryota; kingdom Viridiplantae; phylum Streptophyta; class Pinopsida; order Pinales; family Pinaceae; genus Picea; species Picea glauca. The sequence continues at coordinate 65,168 of JZKD02S1788092.1, read as the reverse complement.
GAATCTTCTAGAAGGATGAGATGGCATTCAAATGATTATCCTAGTACTGGATTCCATGATATTTTGGGAACATTCTTATCCAAGTAACTAATTCATTCTCTCCTATATATTGAGGGAATTCTCTTGGAGAATGTTAATCAATAAGGTTAAGCAAGATTCATTGGAGAATTGGTGAAAGAATTATGTGAAGAACTGAAGCTACAACAACAACAGTTATCCAAAAGAGTTGATCTTCTTCATGTAAGTGAGAAAGTGTGTGTGTCAGAGCCAAGGGCCATCGAAAGGAAGTTTGCGACATCAAGGCTCAGGTTGTAATATTTACTTTCCATTAATATGATACGGTAATATGTCCCTTTCCCATAAAGCTAATTTCACTTTATTGTATAATTCCTTGATCATATACATAGATTGACTGTTGAATAGATTGTGCTTTCTTCACTTTAGTTGGTTTGTGTTGTCTTGGTATTGGCTACACGAGAGCACTGGAGTGAAGTGGGAGCAACAAAGACCATAGGAAGTGATCATAAGGTACGTCATTTGTTCTTGCCTCCTATTTAATTCAATGGTTAAAATCTAGGGAAAGAGTCATGTTCTGTCTTGATTTGTTCTAGATCCAGGTGGATCTAGGGAGATCGGTTTGTGTCCACACTTACGGATTTATCCAATAACAGAGGGTGATTTGAATTATACATGCGAAGGATATGCACAATCATTCGATTTACAACCTCAGTTTGGACATTTGTTTGGGGGTGGAAGGTCATGGATTTGGTGAGCTTGATGTCCAGTAGTGACCATAGGCTTGACCAAAATGTGCTAAGAAATCGACTATCCCGATATGAGACAATGGTTTGTGGGATTCTAAAATGTACCCAGACTCGTTCAAAGAAGAGTTTGGCAGTGGCCTTTGCTGTGATGCTCTTCTTGCAGGCAACCAGAATCGCCATCTTAGAAAAGCGATCAACAACCAAAAAAACANTTCAAACTCTGTTACTCATTTCGTGTCATTAATGGGGGATAAATCAAGGCCCTCCTGTGACGAGTTTTGTTCCGTCTACTTCAGATCAAGACTTAGAAATTATTTGGTACCTTGGAGCTTGCATGCCTCAATGGAAAGTTTCCTCACTTTCGAAAGTGGGTTTACATCATTGACCCCTGATCGAAAGATTCCATTGGATGTTCGACTTCAACTCATTTATTCACACTTGCTGGATTGTACTATGGTACCTTGGGAGTCATTGACATCAATGGTGATTTCCCTCGCACTTGTTAACGGTTTTATCATTGACCGGTACTCAAGTGGTTTCTACCATGTTTGACTTCAACACATGTAATCACATGGTTAGATCCGTACTTTGGGTGACGAAATTGAAGACCCTAGATATCATCTTTGTGATCCAGGTTGCGATGGAGTATGTATAATTTGTGACACATATATCCACTGTGTATGTCTCGTGGCTATGTCGTCTTGATTTAAAATTTCTTGCATAGATCCACAATGTATTCTGGTGGCTATGCTATGTTTTGACGGCATGGATCCACAGTGTATGATTGGTGGCCATGAACCATGTATATAATGTCATTAGTCTATGATCTGAGTATGGGAATGCCTACCTCATAATTGATATATATGATATTTTGCAGATGCTTGGTTGTTCCCAGGTTTCCGATTAGGTGTGCTCCTGGTTCCCGAAACACACATGAAGCTTACAAAGTCTATCGGATGTCACTGGTTCCAACCTCATACTTTGGAGGGAATTCTACTACCCATGATTTTGTTGATCATGATGATGTATTGATGATGGTGTACTTAGGCTCTTCATAAGAACTTTCTCCTGAGAAAAAGTTATTTTCGTCTCTTCCAGAAAACTCATTTTTGAAGACTGTTTGCAGGCTGCTAGTATATTTGCCTGTGAGAATGCATGATTCTCATAGGCTGCCTTAAGCCAGGGTGCGAGAAGTTCGCACTGTGTTAAACTACTAGGGTGAGAACTCTTTCTAAAGCAAGGAAAAAAGATGAATTCTCGATGCTTCTAGAAGGGAATCTTCTAGAAGGATGAGATGGCATTCAAATGATTATCCTAGTACTGGATTCCCTGATATTTTGGGAACATTCTTATCCAAGTAACTAATTCATTCTCTCCTATATATTGAGGGAATTCTCTTGGAGAAGGTTAATCAAGAAGGTTAAGCAAGATTCATTGGAGAATTTGTGAAAGAATTATGTGAAGAACTGAAGCTACAACAACAATAGTTATCCAAAAGAGTTGATATTCTTCATGTAAGTGAGAAAGTGTGTGTGTCGGAGCCAAGGGCCATCGAAAGGAAGTTTGCGACATCAAGGCTCAGGTTGTAATCTTTACTTTCCATTAATATGATACAGTAATATGTCCCTTTCCCATAAAGCTAATTTCACTTTATTGTATAATTCCTTGATCATATACATAGATTGACTGTTGAATAGATTGTGCTTTCTTCACTTTAGTTGGTTTGTGTTGTCTTGGTATTGGCTACACGAGAGCACTGGAGTGAAGTGGGAGCAACAAAGACCATAGGAAGTGATCATAAGGTACGTCATTTGTTCTTGCCTCCTATTTAATTCAATGGTTAAAATCTAGGGAAAGAGTCATGTTCTGTCTTGCTTTGTTCTAGATCCAGGTGGATCTAGGGAGATCGGTTTGTGTCCGCACTTATGGATTTATCCAATAACAGAGGGTGATTTGAATTATACATGCGAAGGATATGCACAGTCATTCGATTTACAACCTCAGTTTGGACATTTTTCTGGGGGTGGAAGGTCATGGATTTGGTGAGCTTGATGTCCAGTAGTGACCATAGGCTTGACCAAAATGTGCTAAGAAATCGACTATCCTGATATGAGACAATGGTTTGTGGGATTCCAAAATGTACCCAGACTCGTTCAAAGAAGAGTTTGGCAGTGGCCTTTGCTGTGATGCTCTTCTTGCAGGCAACCAGAATCGCCATCTTAGAAAAGCGATCAACAACCAAAAAAACACAGTCATTTCCCCGCTTGGTGGATGGGAGGCCGGACATGTAGTCCATTGAGATGGATTCCCATGGTCTATCAGGAGTAGGAAGAGGGGTGTACAGGCCCTGCTTCTTAGGGTCGGTTTGACAATAGCGCAGGCAGTGTAGGACCTGATATACTTGCTGACCTCCTGTCGAAGTTTCAACCAGTAGAAATGTTTCTGTAGCATCACCACAGTCTTTTCGATGCCGAAGTGTCTTGCCCCCCGACTGCAGTGGGCTTCCCAGACCAACTTCCCTTGCTCACTTGATGGAACATATATATGGCCCAAATGACACAACAACCCATCTCGAAGATGGAAATTATCAACAACTGCGTTTGCACCCAACATTTGGTAGGTGGTGGTGAAGTTAGGGTCTATCTCATAGAGTTGGTTCCATCCATATGTCTCATGGCCACAAGAGTCTAGGCCGCAAGAGTCTATCACCATGGTGAGTGTCATGACTAGAGGTCCGCTGAGGCAATCAATGACGCAATTGGTGCTTCCTATTTTATACTTGATGTTGAGGTGGAATTGTTGCAAGTATGTGGACCACTTTTGATGGTTGTCATTCTACAATTTTCCATGTGTCTTCATGAACTGCAGTGGCTTATGATCAGTGTGGATGATTGTCTCATTCCCAAGAATGTAAAGTCTCCACTGGCGGCATGATTACACAATGGAGTACATTTTTTTTTTGTAAGTAGGGTACTTACAAACAATATCTGAAAGTGTCTCACTATGATAGGCAATGGGGTGGCCGTGTTGAGTGAGAAGGACACCCGCAACATAGCTTGAAGCATCTATCTCGATCTCAAAGGGATGCTGCAGATATGGTAGTGAAAGTACTGGGGTTGAGCACATGCACTGCTTCAAATCATCAAACTCTTATTGTTGGGACCGACCCCACGCAAATTTCACGTTACCACCACCCCTGTTTATTTGGCTGAGGGCCCATGCAATATGGAAGAATCCCAACACGAACCTGCGGTAGAAATTGGCAAGGACCAAGAAGATCCAAAGATCAGTGAGTGTTGTTGGGGCTGTCCAGTCACGGATGACTTGGATCTTGGTTGGATCCACATGTACGCCATGTTGATCAATGATGTAGCCAAGGTAATGGACCTTGTCCATGCCGAACAATAATTTTTCCAAGTTGGCGTATAGCTTGTGCTGCCGCAGGGTGTGAAAAACCTGTTGAATATGCTGCAAGTGGTCGACCCAAGTCTTGCTGTAAATTAGAATGTCATCCAGATACACCACTACAAAAGTATTCATGAATGGTCACAGGATATCGTCCATCAGCCTCATGAAAGTGGCTAGAGAATTTGTCAAACCAAAGGGCATGAACAACCATTCAAAAAGGCCTTCCTTTGACTTGAAGGTAGTCTTCCATACATCTTTATGTTCTATCGGGACCTGGTGGTAGCCTTAATTCAGATCAATATTTCTAAATTATTTTGCCCCCATGAGTTGATCAAGGCGTTCATCGATTTAGGGAATCAGGTACCGATTTATGACTGTGATTTTATTCAGAGCCTGGTAATCAATACAAATTCGCTAAGTTCCATATTTATTCTGTACCAACACGATTGGGCTCCTGCAAGGTGATGAGCTGGGGCAGATGTTCCCCTTGTGGAGTAGTTCTTAGATATATCATGTGATATTCTCATTCTCTAACAAAGAGGAATGATAGACTGGCCCATTGGGTAGTGGTGCATTGGGGGTCATATCGATGGGGTGCTTGACCTGGCAGTGCAGAGGTACCCCTGTAGGTGAGGAGAATATATCTGAGTATTCTTCCACGACCTTATCTACTTGATTCTGTTGTGTGAAGAGGTCAGCCGCAGAGACCCTAGATGTGGCTGTGATATTTCTTTTATTCTAAGAGGGAATCACGAAGAAGACAAAATTCCCCATCTGAGAGATGACCTTCCTACATTTCTTAGCAGAGATCAAGGAAATAGCACTAGGTGGGACTGCCTCAGGTATCCTGTACAATTTCCTATTCAAAGTAATAATAACACCACGAGGCCTAGACTCATATACAACATGACATTTACATAAATAAGGTTGTCCCAAAAGAACATCATAAACTTCGAGAGGAGAAACATCACACAATACTTTGTCTTTGAAGGGCTTGATGCCGTACGAAATTCGACACTGTTGGCTGACGCAGAAATCGATTCCTTGGTGGAGCCATCCAATGGTGTAGGGTTGTGGGTGAGACATTGTTGGCAGGGTTAGCCGCTTGATGACCTCTACTGATATGAGGTTCTTCTGGCTACTGCTATCAACGATGAAGTTCAACAGGGTGCCTTTTACCCACATCTGTGAATGGAAGAGGCAGTCTCCTTCTTCTGGCTTGTCTGGTTCACCAGGCTGGAGTTTGGTTGTAGCAACGGTGGCACTGGGTTCCACATCAATGATCTGTCTCCCCCTTTGTAGCTCTAGCTTAGAGTCAGAATCCACATCTGATTCAGAGGCTTTCACTTCGGCCACCAGTGACTTCTTTGAGCGACAATCAGCAGTGTTATGACAAGGGCTCTTATGGAAGTTGCACCACTTCTTGGTATCTTTCTTTGTCTTTCTGGTGTCTTTATTTTCTTGTGTCTTGGACTAGTTGTCCTGATACTTTCCATATTTTATCTGTCCTTTTTTCGGTGGGTTGGGGCCGCCCTTTCCTGGCTTTTTTTGTGAGGGGTTCCTAGGCCCGAATTGCCATGTCTTTTGTTTGAGCTTCTGCTCAATTTTGACGACATATCGGTAGGCCGCACCCAAGGATGAGATGTCCAGAAATTCCATTTCAATATATATGTATCTATGCAGAGCACCACGATACTTGAGCACCAGATGTCGCTATGAATCTTTGATACTCAACTTGGTGCGCAAGGTATAGAAGATATTTTTGAAATCTGGCACTGCTTGGTCTCTTTCTTGCTGCAGTGTGGTCCATTTGGTATACGGGNGAAGTTAGGGTCTATCTCATAGAGTTGGTTCCATCCAGATGTCTCATGGCCATAAGAGTCTAGGCCGCAAGAGTCTATCACCATGGTGAGTGTCATGACTAGAGGTCTGCTGAGGCAATCAATGACGCAATTGGTGCTTCCTATTTTATACTCGATGTTGAGGTGGAATTGTTGCAAGTATGTGGACCACTTTTGATGGTTGTCATTCTGCAATTTTCCATGTGTCTGCATGAACTGCAGTGGCTTATGATCAGTGTTGATGACTGTCTCATTCCCAAGAATGTAATGTCTCCACTGGCGGCATGATTGCACAATGGAGTACATTTTTTTTTTGTAAGTAGGGTACTTACAGAAAATATATGAAAGTGTCTCACTATGATAGGCAATGGGGTGGCCGTGTTGAGTGAGAACGACACCCGCAACATAGTTTGAAGCATCTATCTTGATCTCAAAGGGATGCTGCAGGTCTGGTAGTGAAAGTACTGGGGTTGAGCACATGCACTGCTTCAAATCATCAAACGCTTATTGTTGGGACCGACCCCACGCAAATTTCACGTTACCACCACCCCTGTTTATTTGGCTGAGGGCCCATGGAATATGGAAGAATCCCAACACGAACCTGCGGTAGAAATTGGCAAGGACCAAGAAGCTCCAAATATCAGTGAGTGTTGTTGGGGCTGTCCAGTCACGGATGACTTGGATCTTGGTTGGATCCACATGTACGCCATGCTGATCAATGATGTAGCCAAGGTAATGGACCTTGTCCATGCCGAATAAGAATTTTTCCAAGTTGGCGTATAGCTTGTGCTGCCGCAGGGTGTGAAAAACCTATTGAATATGCTGCAAGTGGTCGGCCCAAGTCTTGCTGTAAATTAGAATGTCATCCAGATACACCACTACAAAAGTATTTGTGAATGGTCACAGGATATCGTCCATCAGCCTCATGAAAGTGGCTGGAGAATTTGTCAAACCAAAGGGCATGAACAACCACTCAAAAAGGCCTTCCTTTGACTTGAAGGTAGTCTTCCATACATCTTTATGTTCTATCGGGACCTGGTGGTAGCCAGAATTCAGATCAATCTTTCTAAATTATTTTTCCCCCATGAGTTGATCAAGGAGGTCATCGATTTAGGGAATCAGGTACCGATTTATGACTGTGATTTTATTCAGAGCCTGGTAATCAGTACAAATTCGCTAGGTTCCATATTTCTTCTGTACCAACACGATTGGGTTCCTGCAAGGTGATGAGATGGGGAAGATGTTCCCCTTGTGGAGTAGTTCTTGGATATATCATGTGATCTTCTCATTCTCTAACAAAGAGCAATGATAGACTGGCCCATTGGGTAGTGGTGCATTGGGGGTCATATCGATGGGGTGCTTGACCTGGCAGTGCAGAGGTACCCCTGTAGGTGAGGAGAATATATCTGAGTATTCTTCCACGACCTTATCTACTTGATTCTGTTGTGTGAAGAGGTCAGCCGCAGAGACCCTAGATGTGGCTGTGATATTTCTTTTATTCTAAGAGGGAATCACGAAGAAGACAAAATTCCCCATCTGAGAGATGACCTTCCTACATTTCTTAGCAGAGATCAAGGAAATAGCACTAGGTGGGACTGCCTCAGGTATCCTGTACAATTTCCTATTCAAAGTAATAATAACACCACGAGGCCTAGACTCATATACAACATGACATTTACATAAATAAGGTTGTCCCAAAAGAACATCATAAACTTCGAGAGGAGAAACATCACACAATACTTTGTCTTTGAAGGGCTTGATGCCGTACGAAATTCGACACTGTTGGCTGACGCAGAAATCGATTCCTTGGTGGAGCCATCCAATGGTGTAGGGTTGTGGGTGAGACATTGTTGGCAGGGTTAGCCGCTTGATGACCTCTACTGATATGAGGTTCTTCTGGCTACTGCTATCAACGATGAAGTTCAACAGGGTGCCTTTTACCCACATCTGTGAATGGAAGAGGCAGTCTCCTTCTTCTGGCTTGTCTGGTTCACCAGGCTGGAGTTTGGTTGTAGCAACGGTGGCACTGGGTTCCACATCAATGATCTGTCTCCCCCTTTGTAGCTCTAGCTTAGAGTCAGAATCCACATCTGATTCAGAGGCTTTCACTTCGGCCACCAGTGACTTCTTTGAGCGACAATCAGCAGTGTTATGACAAGGGCTCTTATGGAAGTTGCACCACTTCTTGGTATCTTTCTTTGTCTTTCTGGTGTCTTTATTTTCTTGTGTCTTGGACTAGTTGTCCTGATACTTTCCATATTTTATCTGTCCTTTTTTCGGTGGGTTGGGGCCGCCCTTTCCTGGCTTTTTTTGTGAGGGGTTCCTAGGCCCGAATTGCCATGTCTTTTGTTTGAGCTTCTGCTCAATTTTGACGACATATCGGTAGGCCGCACCCAAGGATGAGATGTCCAGAAATTCCATTTCAATATATATGTATCTATGCAGAGCACCACGATACTTGAGCACCAGATGTCGCTATGAATCTTTGATACTCAACTTGGTGCGCAAGGTATAGAAGATATTTTTGAAATCTGGCACTGCTTGGTCTCTTTCTTGCTGCAGTGTGGTCCATTTGGTATACGGGGTGTCATAACTTTTGAAAGGGTAGTATTTTTACTTAATAGCATCCCTGAAGGATTCTCAGGTGGCCATGACTGAAATAATGATGTTTCCTCTGTTTCCTTTTGCTCACAGAAAGTTTCCCACCAATCTTTGACATGGGAAATGGCTTTGAGGAGTGCAAAAGTAATATTTTCTCTATTTGAAAAGTTATGGACAGAAAAATACCCTTCTAGTAGATTCAACCACTTGTCTATAACATTTGTGTCTATTTGACCTTCAAATATAGGAATATAAAAGTTTATTTGTACCTTGAAGGGGGTGACACCTCCGTTCGAAGAAGATGCGTCGCTTGTTGGTAGTCGCCGAAGGATTTGCGTGAAGCTATCTATCATCTCGTTCCTCTTTTGTGTGAGGGATTCCTCAATCAATAGTTTGAAAGGATATTTTGTCCTGTCATATTTCTTTTATCCTACCATGGGAGGTCGCTTGGGCATGCGAGAGATTTTTTCCTCAAGAGAAACAAGCTCGAGACCCAACTCTTTGTACTCCGACCTCGTTGGGGACATGCATTAAGACGACAAAGAGTAGACCGATATGATACCACTGATCTAGATTTTATGAGCATAATGAAATGAATAAATATTATTAATAGGTTCTTAACAGAAAATAATAGAGATACAATAAAATTGGTTTTCTATTCAATAATGAAATAAGCTGAAACTGTNAATGATAGACTGGCCCATTGGGTAGTGGTGCATTGGGGGTCATATCGATGGGGTGCTTGACCTGGCAGTGCAGAGGTACCCCTGTAGGTGAGGAGAATATATCTGAGTATTCTTCCACGACCTTATCTACTTGATTCTGTTGTGTGAAGAGGTCAGCCGCAGAGACCCTAGATGTGGCTGTGATATTTCTTTTATTCTAAGAGGGAATCACGAAGAAGACAAAATTCCCCATCTGAGAGATGACCTTCCTACATTTCTTAGCAGAGATCAAGGAAATAGCACTAGGTGGGACTGCCTCAGGTATCCTGTACAATTTCCTATTCAAAGTAATAATAACACCACGAGGCCTAGACTCATATACAACATGACATTTACATAAATAAGGTTGTCCCAAAAGAACATCATAAACTTCGAGAGGAGAAACATCACACAATACTTTGTCTTTGAAGGGCTTGATGCCGTACGAAATTCGACACTGTTGGCTGACGCAGAAATCGATTCCTTGGTGGAGCCATCCAATGGTGTAGGGTTGTGGGTGAGACATTGTTGGCAGGGTTAGCCGCTTGATGACCTCTACTGATATGAGGTTCTTCTGGCTACTGCTATCAACGATGAAGTTCAACAGGGTGCCTTTTACCCACATCTGTGAATGGAAGAGGCAGTCTCCTTCTTCTGGCTTGTCTGGTTCACCAGGCTGGAGTTTGGTTGTAGCAACGGTGGCACTGGGTTCCACATCAATGATCTGTCTCCCCCTTTGTAGCTCTAGCTTAGAGTCAGAATCCACATCTGATTCAGAGGCTTTCACTTCGGCCACCAGTGACTTCTTTGAGCGACAATCAGCAGTGTTATGACAAGGGCTCTTATGGAAGTTGCACCACTTCTTGGTATCTTTCTTTGTCTTTCTGGTGTCTTTATTTTCTTGTGTCTTGGACTAGTTGTCCTGATACTTTCCATATTTTATCTGTCCTTTTTTCGGTGGGTTGGGGCCGCCCTTTCCTGGCTTTTTTTGTGAGGGGTTCCTAGGCCCGAATTGCCATGTCTTTTGTTTGAGCTTCTGCTCAATTTTGACGACATATCGGTAGGCCGCACCCAAGGATGAGATGTCCAGAAATTCCATTTCAATATATATGTATCTATGCAGAGCACCACGATACTTGAGCACCAGATGTCGCTATGAATCTTTGATACTCAACTTGGTGCGCAAGGTATAGAAGATATTTTTGAAATCTGGCACTGCTTGGTCTCTTTCTTGCTGCAGTGTGGTCCATTTGGTATACGGGTTGTCATAACTTTTGAAAGGGTAGTATTGTTCCTTAATAGAATCCCTGAAGGATTCTTAGGTGGCCATGACTGAAATAATGATGTTTCCTTTATTTCCTTTTGCTCACAGAAAGTTTCCCACCAATCTTTGACATGGGAAATGGCTTTGAGGAGTGCAAAAGTAATATTTTCTCTATTTGAAAAGTTATGGACGGAAAAATACCTTCTAGTAGATTCAACCACTTTTCTATAACATTTATGTCTATTTTACCTTCAAATATAGGAATATCAAAGTTTATTTGTACCTTGAAGGGGGTGACACCTCCGTTCGAAGAAGATGCGTCGCTTGTTGGTAGTCGTCGAAGGATTTGCGTGAAACTATCTATCATCTCGTTCCTCTTTTGTGTGAGGGATTCCTCAATCAACAGTTTGAAAGGATCTTTTGTCCTATCATATTTCTTTTATCCTACCATGGGAGGTCGCTTGGGCATGCGAGAGATTTTTTCCTCAAGAGAAACAAGCTCGAGACCCAACTCTTTGTACTTCGACCTCGTTGGGGACATGCATTAAGACGACAAAGAGTAGACCGATATGATACCACTGATCTAGATTTTATGAGAATAATGAAATGAATAAATATTATTAATAGGTTCTTAACAGAAAATAATAGAGATACAGTAAAATTGGTTTTCTATTCAATAATGAAATAAGCTGAAACTGTAAAATGCAGCGGAAACATGATTGCTGGAATGGTGGCGGCTTATCTCTGAGAAGAGATGTGATGACAACACGCATTCGCAAGAAGAAGGTTACAATGAGGATTTGAAGGCATTTTTACAATAATCAAGAATTCCAAAAACCCTAGGAATCAAAAAACCTAACCCTAGGAGATGAAGCGCCAAAAGTCATGTGGGCCCCGTTTGGGTAAGTGAGTACATCAACTTCCCGGGGTCGTAAAGTTTGCATACGATCTCCGTTTTAAGCGTGTGATAGCATGTTGGAAAGGTATTGTCAAGGAGATTCATTTTGGGGCTCAATAATGCCTTCATATATTATTGAGGAGCTTGATTMTGAAAAACCTTMATTTAGGCCCTCAAAATGGCTCCGGAAGTTAAAACTGCTAAAAATAGTAAATTGCCAAAATTGTCAGAAAACTGTTTTGAGCCAGTTGGAAAAGGTGGGTGGCCATCAATATCCATATGGATAAGTGTCACATTGGGGTCCCAATTTCTATTCGTGAAGAAGAAGGATGGAACATTGAGATTGTGTATTGATTTCAGACAACTGGACAAAGTAACTGTAAAGAACAAGTATCCTCTGTCGAGGATTGATGACCTCTTCGATCAGTTGAAGGATGCGAAGATATATTCAAATATAGAACTTATATCAGGATATCACCACATAAGGATAGAGGATGAAGACATCAACACGACCACCTTTAGAACAAGGTATGGTCAATACGAGTTCACAGTGGTGTTGTTTGGGCTGTCAAACGCACCTGTTGTTTTTTTGTGCTTGATGAATGGTGTGTTGAGGGACTATCTAGACACGTTCGTAATAGTCTTCTTGGATGACATTTTGGTGTATTCCAAGTCAGAGGAAGAGCATGAACAATGTCTTAGGATGGTGTTGCAGGTGCTAAGAGAGCACCAAATGTATGCCAAGATGAGAAAGTGCTCATTTTATCAGGAGCAGATCCATTACTTGGTGCATATTATTTTGAAATATGGGATAGCGGTAGATCCTGAAAATATTGAGGCCATCAGAGAATGGTTAGCACCAAATAACGTGACAGAAATTAGATCCTTTATGGGTCTAGATGGTTATTACATAAGGTTCATCATGGGTTTCTCGAGGTTATCTCACCTTATCACTTCCTTGCAAAGGAAGGAGAAGAAGTTTTAGTGGACAAAAGATTGTGAGAAAAGCTTTCAACGATTGAAGCAACTGTTAACCAGTTCTCCAATTCTGAGGATCACAGATCCAAATTAATATTTCATGGTATGAACTGATGGATGAAAAGAAGGACTGGGAGGAGTCCTCAGTCAGAATGGATTCTTAATTTTTTATGAATCCATAAAGTTGAAAGAGCATGAAAGGAACTACACAACTCATGATTTGGAGTTAGTGGCCATCATTCACGCTCTGAGGAAATGGAGACGTTACCTCATGGGAAGGAGGTTTGAATTGAGAATAGACCATAACGGTTTGGATTATTTTTTTGATCAACCAACCTTGAATGCTAGGCAAAGTAGGTGGCTGAAATTTCTCTATGAATACGATTTTGATATCAAGAATATAAAAGGTAAAGAGAATAAAGTGGTTGATGCACTCAACACGAGAGTACACGAATTACATGCTACAACCATTAGCATGTATCAAACCGATGTAAAGAGTATATTTTTGGAAGCTGCAAGAGCAGACTTGCAGTACCGGTAATTGGTAGCGAAGCTACATCAATATAAGATGCCACAAGGAGTGGAAGATTATAAGTTAGAGACTGATGGAATACTTTTGTACAAGAACATAGTTTATGTACCTAATGTCCAATGTTTGAAACTTGTGATTCTGATAGAAATGCATAATGTGCCTTATGTTGGGCACCCTGGATATCATAAGACTGTGGCAACAATCAAGAGCCATTACTTTTGGCTAGTTATGAAGAAATAGATTGAAAAATACATCACCAAATGTATGGAATGCCAAAAGGTTAAAGCTGATCATTGGCACCTAGATGGATTGCTGCAACCTTTACCCATTCCTGAGTGGAAGTGGGAAGTGGTGACAATGGATTTCATCACAGGATTTCCCAGAACATGCAAGCAACATGATTCAATTATGGTAGTGGTGGACAAGCTCACGAAAGCTGCCCATTTCATTATGTTAAAGGATAGTCACAAGGTAGCAGAGGTTGCTGATATTTTTATGAAGGAAGTGGCATGATTGCACAGAATTCCCAAGACAATTGTGTCTGACAGAGACCCAAAATTTACCTCAAATTTCTATAAAGGGTTATTCAAGGGATTCAGAATGAATCTGAATTTCAGTACAACCTATCATCCTGAGTCATATGGGCAGACAGAGCGAGTGAATCGAGTGATAAAAGACATACTGAGGATGTATGTGATGGACAAACCATCAAAATGGGAAAACTACCTACACTTGGTAGAATTTGCCTACAACAATGGGTATCAAGCATTATTGAAGATGAACCCATTTGAAAAACTTTATGGTAGAAAGTGCAATACTCTATTAAGATGGGATAACCCAACTGATAGAGTGGTAGTTGGGCCAGAGTTGCTCAAGGGAATGGAAGAGAAAATAATGAAAATTAAGCATAATTTGAAAGTTGCCCAAGACAGGAAGAAAAGTTATGTTGATAAAAACAGAACCCATAGAGAGTTTAAAGTAGGAGATCATGTTTTTATGAAAGTAAGAGCCAATAGAAGTTCCCTGAGGTTGGGAAGTTGTTCCAAGTTGGCAGCCAGATTTTGTGGGCCATTTGAAATCCTTTAAATGATTGGGCCAGTTGCATATATGCTTGCATTACCTGCATCCATGAATGTACATAATGTGTTTCATGTTTCGTTACTTAAGAAATATATACATGATCCTAATCATGTGATTGACTGGAATGTGATCCAGGTGGTTCAAGAAGGTGTCCTGCAAGTGCATCATGCCCGCATATTGGACCAGAAAAGAAATCAACTTTGGAATCAATCCATAGGACTTGTAAAGGTCCAGTGGACTTGGTACGGTCTTGAGGGCGCGACATGGGAGCATGAAGATGCTATGTGGGTAGAATACCCACATCTTTTTGAAGATTTTGGAAATCTTGTTGATGCTATGTGAAAGTTGCACTAAGGACAGTG
>JZKD02S1788092.1:20762-33537 GCA_000966675.3 Picea glauca | reverse complement strand
TTTTGACAGTTTGATTTCTTCAATGTTCATGATCGATATTTGGGGAAGTTTGTTTTACATGTGGTTTCCAAAATTCCCTCAAATCTCGGATGTCGAATCCTTTGCAAGCAATTTTCATTCCCTTGATACGCTAGAACTCTTTCATAACCTGTTCGAAATGACCTGTTCTGTCCTAGGCTTCAAAAAATACTTTTCCTGCTTTCAACAGCTAACTCGTTTAATATTTCGCTGGTTAGCTGTTGAAAGTATCCACTTTCAACAGCTAACAGGTCATAAAATATCGCTTTGCACTGGTGAAATCCCTGATTGCGCCCAAAACGAGTTTTCACCTTCAAAATTTTGATTTCATCAAAACTCAGCGTGCCTCCAGTTTCTCACCTTGCATATTAACAATGACTTGAGAAAGTACCTTAAGATATGGATGGGATTTTTGTCTTTCCTTTTGTTTCAATCTTCTTATCTGCTTTTTAAGGCGTTTGGCAAGCCACAATAGACTATTGTAATCTTTGGTGAGTTTTTTCTTTCTCTTCTTCTCTTTAACACTTTCCTGAGCCAATCTCTCAAACACAACATTGGTTTTAGCGAAGTTATCAGACAACTTCTTATACCTTTCTTTGATTACCCATTCCAAAACCTCTTGCTGAGAAATTACCTCTTTCAGATGCTTGATTTTCTGAGACTTTTTTGACTTGGAACTTTTTGATGTTTCTCCTTCCTCTGTATGAGTGGTCTCATAGTTTTGTGCACACTCAGTTGACTGCTCAGGACTCTTGGTGACAGGGCATTGATCTTGTTGCTATGATTATGAATCTGTATAGGGTAAGTTTAATATATTGGTCCTCTTTTATGTAGGTTGATCTGTGGGCTATTCTGTAGTGGTTTCAAGGCTTAACCTTTTATTTGACCTGCAGGACTTCACTCCAGAGATTCTATCTTCTGGAGGTCCTGGAAGGGTCCTTCTTTTTCTTGAACTTCTTTGAGGAGACGACTGTTTATTTGAACCTTTCCCTTATTCATTTGCAGGCTGAGTCTGTGTTTCAAAACCCTCCCATAATAGAAAATGCTCCCAGCTCCTTCCCTGATGTTTTAATTCCTCCATAATGATCAATTTGATAAGACCAAAGTGGCACAAAGTATTCTTCATGCTCAAGGGTTGAGCCCTGATCTTCTTGCAAACCTTAGTTAACTCTTATGTAGGAAAAAAGGTAAATTGAGGAGAGTCTTGCCTGTGAAATGGTCCAAGAGTTTGAAGTGATACATCATGATTTTGTGATATCTTCCCTCCGAGGTAATGTAGAGTTGGATGCCCTTAAACAACTCCTGCCATTCTTCTTCTAGATAGGAAACCAGCATACCCTTTTTCCATGCGTGGTGCCTGAACTCTTCTTTCAAATAAGCTCTGAAATTCAAATTTTTAGGGGCAATGGTTTTGAACCAACTCTGGCCCGTTCTTGGTAGGATTTTTGCTGCAGCAATGGCAGCTTCATCTACTATGATTTCCAAGGACCCAACACAAGCTTTGTTCCCATCAAAATTCTTGGCAAAAGCTTCTGCTGTAGACTAGTGGCAACCATTTTGCAACCTCTCAACGAATTCAATACACCCTGCATTTGAAAAATGTTTCTGGACTTCGGGATGCATCTGTAAAAAATATAGGTTGTCCATCTCTTTCCTGAGTAGAGAACCACTGTGTATCCTTGCCATTCTGTAACCCAAAATCCAAAATGATTTTTCATACACGACTCAGGAAACTGATATTCGGGCCGAGGTCTTGTGTTGTTGGAAGAACTCGGGAGTCAGCTCTGTTTTTTAGCATTAGAAACTTATCAAAAATTCCTGAGCGATGTGTGATATGGAAGAAATAATCTGATTTGGTGTTGTCAGCCCGACAGTACAACTTTTTTACCTGAGCCATTGAATTCGAACTTTCCATCCCTGATGCCATGATTGTGGAGCGTGAGTTTCTGAGCCGGATCCGAGATGTAATCCAACTGGGACGTGGAACTTGAGTTTAAATGATTACCCACTTTCACCAGCACTTCCTTTTGATCACATGGTGTGATTCGATCACATCATGATTTGATTTTGAAATGTGGATAAGCACACATGATTCCCGCTTTCTCCAACCAACGACCCATGGAAAACGCCCCTCAGCTGTAGAAACTTACCACTTTCACTAGCGCATGATCCCACAAGAACTTCTCCTTAGCTATTGAAAGTCTTCACTTTCACCAGCGCGCCACCCTGTGAGAATTTATCCTTAGCTGTTGAAAGTCTTCACTTTCACCAGCGCACGACCTTGTAAGAACTGCTCCGTAGCTATGGAAAGTCTTCACTTTCACCAGCGCACGACCCGCGACATTGCTTCTTTGGATATTTTGGAATTCAACACTTTCACCAGTGCATAGACCTATGAGAGACGCTCCTTAGCTGCTAAAATTTGCCACTTTCCCCAGCTAACACTCATCTTTTGGACACACGTTAGCTGTTGAAAGTGAATTATGAAATTTTTGAAAAGAAGACTTTTATGGGTCATATTATTTTCTAAGACAAAAACCAAAACCTAAGTTTTGCAGCTAGAAAAACTCAAAAATGAATTGAGGAAACTACCAATAGCCAYGCTATCCACCAAAAAACTCGACCAAAAGGAYGGTTTCATTTTGGGAGCTAACAGAGTGGAGAAAACTTTGGTCATTCTTTAGAAACATTTTTATTGGCCAAAAATTTGATAAGACATAAACAAGTATATCATATAGCACTTCCTGTGTCATTACCAAGCCAACCATCAATAAGAAACGATTATACACCCCTCTTCCTATTCCCAAGAAGCCTTGGGAATCCATATTAATGGATTACATGTTTGACTTGTCGTCCACCAAGCAAGGAAATGACTGTGTGTTTTTGGTCGTTGATCGGTTTTTGAAGATGGCCATCCTCACATCGTGTAAGAAGAATTTCACAGTGGAAGATATTGTTAATATCTTCTTCGAATGAGTGTGGGTCCACTTTAGGATACCACAGACCATCATCTTCGATTGAGACAACAGGTTCCTCAACACCTTTTGGTCGAGTCTCTAGTCTCTTTTGGACACCAAGCTCACAAAATGCACTTCTTTCCACCCCAAAATCGATGGCCAAACATAAGTCGCCAATCAGATGATTCTGCACATCCTTTGCATGTACAATTCTAAGAATCCATGTACATGGGACGAGAGTATCCCATATATCCAACATAGTTACAACAAGGCTCTCCATATTTCCACTGGCCATATCCCATTTCAGCTGGGTCTCAAGTTCAAACCCTTGGTACCCATTGATGTTTCACTTCCTCTTGCCACTGCACAGACAAAATATTTCCCTGATCAGTCTAAGATTGAGAAAGCCACCAAATTCATTTAGTGGATTTAGCATATCTGCCAACATGTCCAGGATATTTTTCATAAATACAATGACAAGTACAAGCAACGTCATGATCAACAAAGGGTACCACACTAGTTTAAGATTGGTGACAAAGTATGGTTACATTTGTAGAAGGAGTGTCTCATTGGGCCCCATCAGAATCTTTACCCACTTCATTATGGGCCTTACACTATCACCAAGGATGTGGGTAGCAATGTTTTTGAGCTCAACACTTCACCCTTCCTTGATCTGCATCCAGTATTCAATGTGGACCTCCTTCGACCATTGTTTCCCCCATTATTGGATACCTACGAGATTGTAGAACAAATGAAACCAAAAAAGCTTAACTTTGACTACATGGAACAAGCATCCACTAATTAGATAATGGACACACAAGTCAAGGGCACTCACTAGAAATAGATCCATATTTATCGGGTTTTCAAGGTAGGGAAACTCCTACAGTGAGGCAAGTGGCTCACCCAGGGCCAAATCTAGCAGAATTTTCCTTAGTTAATGGGGGAACTTAGCGCAATGGAGACCATTGCTTCCTAAGGGGGGAGGATTGATCCAGGTGGATATTGGTGGCCACCCACCTATTCTAACTGGCTCCTCATGTTCATTTTTTTTCATCACATTCTTCTGTACTTCTTTGTAATTGTGGGTTATACACTTCTGGGGCTGTCTAAAGCCCTAAAAATCCTCCAGGTGGATGCGGGTGGTGTCTCGCCTAATCCAATTGGATTATTTTGTATGTTTTCATGTCAACACATCTTTTTGTACTTCGAGGGTTGTTTTGGGGCCCTAAATATTGTTTTTTTGGCTCACCACAATCAAACTATAGACAAAGTCAGATTTTGACGATGTAATGTGTATTTATCTGAAATACCTTTCCAACGGGCTATCACACACCTAAAAATGAGGTCGTATGCAAAATTTACAACCCTTGGAAGTTGAGGTACCAAATTACACCAACTTACCCATAGGGCCCACATGAATTTTGGCGTTTCACCTTCTAGGTTCAGGATTTTGGATGTCTAGGGTTTTGGCATTCATGAGTAATATTAAAAAGGCTTATGAAGCCTCATTGTAATCCATTCTTCTCAAAAATATGCGTGTACACGCCACATCTCTTCTCAGAGATAGCTACCACCATTCAAGCAAGTGTTTCAGTTCTTTATTTTTACAGTTTTAGCCTATTTCATTATTTAATAGAAGATATTGTTCATTGGATATTTTTTTTATTCTTCATATCTATGTGTTTATTATATTCAGTTTGTTAATTAGTTCATTACCCTCCTAAATACGTATCACCAGAATCCCTTGAAAGACTCATAAAACTTGAAAGAAACTTGAAAGGAAAACAAACCATTCAAAAAACCCAAAATCCACTAAAAAAATCTAGAGGTAGTCCCCATTATGGTCGCCATTTCTGCTAGTAGGAAAATACCCCCTTTAACTACACTAGGGTTTAAGATGTAAGAAGAGTGAATGATCATCTAAAATTTAATCGATTCTATATTCTACCCCAAACATACCAAAACAAACAAAAATAAATCAATAAGAGAAGAGATCAGGTAACTGTACCTTTGATCCCATGTCTGGTGATGATCTCCTCAATCTTCGTAGTTCCAATGACTGCACGTCTCCTCCTTGTTATCACATGAACTTTTCAGAGTCCTGTGGGTTTGTGGTTTCTACCTAATTCTATAGTTTTGCGCTATCTCTATCCTTTTCATAGGTCGAGTCTTGATTTTTTCCCCCCTTCAGGTGATAAAATCATTTTCTATTTTCCCTTGTTCTTTTGTGCACCTTGGTCTCCCTGTTTTTTCAGCTCACAACCAGTTGTCTAAATCCTTTATCGTATAAGTCGCAACCATGAACACAAAGCACAACTTTATTAAAAAATATGTTTCAATATTGAAGTATAATCAAAAGACAATTTTAATCTTTCAGCGACGAAGATTATGGGAACAATCCATATCAACAACTCACGGACGTTCGAGAGTGCAAACTTACGTGAAGTATAGTGCTAGAAAAAAAAGGCCCTGAAGAGAATATGAGTCGTTGATCTTAAAGGGGAGAGGTGGCAGTTGATCCAAGCCTTCAGGAAAATGAGCTTTGGGAGATTTGAAATGAGAAGGCCCAAAATGGATCCGAGTCGTTGATCAGCCAGAGCCACATGTCATCAGATCTTTAGCTTCGGAGGTTTTTCTTGGAGGGAAATGTGGTTTGAGAATTGAAATTCCTGAAGGCCAATTCATGAAGCATATCTCAGTCATTGATTCAAAGAGGGAAGATTTGATCCATCGATCTAAAGTGATAGAATTGGGACGTTGATCAAGCAGCCTCATCTGAGATCACAAGATCAATGGTTATGCTCCATTGTAGGGTCGGAAGGTGCACATGTTTTAAAATTTGAAGGCAGGATGCAATCGAAACCATGGTTTTTGGAAAGGGTCGCATGGTGGTTCATGGGGTATTGCAGGTACAAAAGAGGTTTTATTTCAAACCACCCTTAGTTTCACCCGTAATCGCACAGTTACGTAGGGTCATGGCCCTAGGTCACATTGAATATGTAGTTATGGATAAGAGTTTCACCAAATACTGAAAGCGTCCATATTGGTCACAAAAGAATATCTTCTTGGCCTCGAGACATTGGGATTGACTCGAAAAATTCATATGGCACCGCCTGGAAACATTCATGAGTGTCAGGCCCTATCCTGATCCCAATGAAGGTAGTTATTGAATATTGGGGGTGGTATTTGAGACCTCGTCTCACCCCATAAATGGAAATATTTGCAGAGTACAACCATGAATGMACACTGACAATATGAAGCTTCCTTCGGGGCAATTTTTCCTGTAAATCACATAACTGCACCTGGCTCGCATCTGACATAACCAAAACTGCACAATCTAATAGAGAAGGCATAGACTRAAGGATTTGAAGGTAGTGGTTTGATCACACTTCTGGTGGTTGCAACATTGCTGGGTATTTATAGACAGTTTTGATATTTTGTTAAGGTYGAATGGTTGAGCTAGGCTCCTGACTATTGTGATATTTTTATGAAGAACACTAGTTCTCTGGTTATGTATTTGTTTTTTGAGACATCTTGGTTAATCTAATTCATCTTTCTTGTTGCATCTTATTTGCCTCTGATACTGAGAGAGTTCATGATTGATTCATTGACATGGATTGTTATGACTGTATTGTGATGAATATTATATTATAGTGTTGTTATAATTTCTTTCAGTTTATTTGATATTTGAATTCAAAAGGATATTGCATTTAAGTTTTTTGTCCTTAGGCTGCTGGAAGACCTGATGTCCACAATAGACCTCTACACTCTCCTCACCAAATTATTCCCTCTATTCACCCTTACTCCAACTTACTGACTGAAGTTGATTCCAGACCTCAATTGCTTGTGCATACTAGTCCATATTTCTGATTTAGAACATTATTATCATTAATTCCTCTCCATTTGATCACCTAAAAATCATTTACATTTACTGTATAAATGGATGGGTACTGGGCTTACCTTCTATGAAATCTAAGGGTGACTTCTTGTGCTAAAATTTCTGGCGTCATTGTCAGGGAATGAATTGAAGACTTTTCCTTGGGATAGAACAACAAAGAAGCTATGATTCTGAAGCTGCATCAGATATAAGTACCATTGAATATTGCAACTTGCACCTGGTGACTCCACTATTTTGACTACATTGTTTCAGTTATGGATCCTAAAGGTAGACACGTGATGTCTACTCCACTACTGCCTCTAGCAACGTCTGAAGATAACCCAGAGGAAATTATTAGAAAGGGAAAGACCTCTCAAAAGGGTACCTCCACTGTTGTACCAAGTTTTTCTGACAATTTTCAGAATCCCTCTTTACAAACTCCAATAACTATTTCTAATTCTCCTATTATACAAACTGTTGGAGTTTCAAGAAATTTAAATTTTGGGAGTTTTCCTGTTGATTTATCCCCTCCTATTCTTGGTTTGGAAGGAGAGAGCTTTGAAACCCCTTTCTCCCCCGAATTGTGAAGTGGAAGGAGATATCTTTGACCTTAGAAGACTTTCGTACTCCAGACTTTAATACTCCTCCTCCTATTAGAGTTTTTGTAGTTACAGAAGGGGAAACCTATGTTACCTCTATCCCCTCATATTTATCTCCTAACTCTCAGCCTTTTCCTTTTTCTCCCATAAGCACATCCTAGTCTCACCTGTCCGAACTCCATCTCCTCCTGGTTTTGCTCTAGTTCACGTCCAAATGGCAGGTGCTAATCCTCCTAGGAACATGATGGCTGAGATATTGGTTGCTAGATACGCCCCTATCATTTTACCTCATCTTATGAATGCTCTCCTAGCCACATAATACATTAAGTACATGCCTTAGTTCACAAGGGAGAGATACGTGACTGCAGAAGAGCACCTTGCATCCTTTTATAGATCTGCAGAGATTCAGGTCAACGAAAATGAAGATGTTTGGATGAGATATTTTGTATAGAGCCTTGATGGTGATGACATGGAATGGTTTAAGGACTTTCCTCCTATATCTATTGACAAGATTGTTGCTTTGGATGATTCATTTTTAAGACACTGGGGGAATAAAAAATATCTCGTTTATTATATTATAGAATTTGGTGCACATAAGAGAGAATAGGGGGAATTTGTTTCAGACTTCTCGAAGAGATTTAATAAGATGTATAAAAATATTCCCGTTGAAATTAAACCTATAGAAACCTCTTCCAAGATGACTTATGTTAATGCTTCCGAACCTGATTTTTGCCTCCTTTTGAGAGAAAGAAGAGCTACCTCCTTGGCTCATATGCAAGATGAAACCCTTGAAGTAGAATCCAATATATTGGCAACTGAAAAACTTAGGAGTAAAGTTGATAGAGACAGAGGAAAAGGTAGGTTTGAAACTCTGACTTCTAGTTCCTCTGCTGCCCCACCTCAAATGGATGAAGTGACCAAGATACTAAAATCATTTTCTGCTAGAATGGAAAATATCGAATTAGAAGGAAAGAAGAGCTATAGTAATTCCCAAAATACTGAGAATAGGGGTAGTTTCAAAATACCAACTAATTCCCCTTAGATCATCCAAAGAGATCAGATAAATAGGTATAGAGATGATAAAAAAATCCAAACTCCTCTCCAAAATAACCTGGTTACTGATGAAAATTAAGAGGGAGAAGATATTGATCCTGAGATCCATTACCTTGGAGATACCTCTTCGTCTCCTCATTTAACTCAGCATGCATATGAAGAGGCCCTCATAAGTGATCAACTGAATGAGATGAGAAAAGGAGAAAAGACCAACAACAATCCTAATAGATATAACCTCATATCCAAGAAGAAATAAGCAAATCCTAACATTCCTGAGCAGCCTACTAGAGCTGAGAAACTTGTTAAAGATATGGAAGACAAAAAAAAAGAGAGGAAAGCACACAGTCCCCCATGAGTGGTCAAACATCCTATCCTATAGGTGAAGGAGATTCTGAAGCCTCCCTCCTCTTATATCTTTGAGAAAGAGATTCAAAATATTAGGATCTCTATGCCTATCTTAGAGTTAGTCAAGAACGGGGATTTCAAAAGGTGCCTATCAAAAATTTTCCAGCCCGAACCTACATCTCACTCCACAGACTCGGTTAACCTCCAAGATGAAAATCCAACTGTCATGTTAGGGAATTTGATAGAGGATAGATATGACTCCTCCCCCCACTTCTACACTTCATTAAACATCCATGATAAGGTGTTGCATAACTGCTTGATGGATTCAGAAGCATCTCACAATCTTATGCCTAAGATTGTCATGCAAGATCTCGGGTTGGAGGTTACAGAAACCTATCACGACCTGTATTATTTCGACTCCATAAAGGTGAAGTGCCTTGGGGTTATCAAAGACTTGACCATGTCCTTGTTCTAGATTCCAATGAAGAGTTTAGTCATGGATATCGTAATGGCGGATGTTCCCCCTAAATTCGGGATGATCCTTTCTAGATATTGGATAAAGAGACTAGGGGGAACCTTGCAGATGGACCTTTCATACGCCACCATTCCTGTATTCAGGGGTGAACAAAGGAGACTCTACAGGGAATCACATCTCATGTACATCATAAGTGATTAAGCAAACCCCACCAACCATCCTATTTTTTCTTTTGACACTAATTTGGGATTCAACATATTGTAGTTGACTGATACTCCTAAACCTACTCTTGAAATCAAAAAAAAGTCCATTGATTTTTGTGCAATCCCTCCTCCACCTACCCTTGTTTGGAAGATCTTCTTTGATGGAGCCTCTTCTAAGGAAGGTGTTGGTGCTGGAGTAGTCTTTATTTCCATGTCAAGATACCATACCCTTGTCCTACAAGTTAGAATTTGAAGCTACCAACAATGCGATAGAGTATGAAGCTCTTGTTTTAGGTTTAAGGGATGCAAAGGACATGGGGATAGAAGAGATATCAATATTTGGATATGAAAAGATAATTTTTCATCAGATCAAAAATATTTATCAAGCTAAGCACCCTAGGCTTAGGACTTACATGAATGAGGTGTGGGACCTAATTGAAAATTTCTTCTTAGCTTTCAACATTTTTTTTATTCCAAGAAGGGAGGATACCATGGTTGATTCTTTGGTTGTTTTAGCAAGCCATTTCAAAATACCACTGCCATCTAAAATCAAGTATGATATAGAGGTGAAATATAGACCCTCTATACCTGACAATGTCAAGCATTGGAAATAATTTGAGGATGATATTGAGATCAGAAAGTTTCTTGAGTCTATCAATGAGTCCATAAAGGTGAAGTGCCTTGGGGTTATCAAAGACCTAACCATGTCACTGTTCTAGATGCCAATTAAGAGTGTAGTCATGGATATTGTAATGGCTGATGTTCCCCCTAAATTTGAGATGCTCCTTTCTAGATCTTGGATAAAGAGACTGGGGGGAACCTTGCAGATGGAACTTTCATATGCAACCATTCCTGTATTTGGGGGAGAACAAAGGAGACTCTACAGGGAAGCAAAAATCACGTACATCATCAGTGATGAAGAAAACCCCACCAACCATTCTATTTTTTCTTTTGACACTGATCTAGGATCCAACATATTGTAGTTGATTGATACTCCTAAACCTACTCTTGAAATCATAAAATAGTCCATTGATTTTTGTGAAATCCCTCCTCCACCTACCCTTGTTTAGAAGATGTTCTTTGATGGAGCCTCTTTTAAGGAAGGAGTTGGTGCTAGAGTAGTCTTTGTTTCACCATGTCAATATACCATACCCTTGTCCTACAAGTTATAATTTGAAGCTATCAACAATGCGACAGAGTATGAAGCTCTTGTTTTAGGTTTAAAGGCTGCAAAGGACATGGGGATAGAAGAGCTATCAATATTTGGATATGCAGATCTAATTTTTCATCAGATCAAAAATATTTATCAAGCTAAGCACCCTAGGCTTAGGACTTACAAGAATGAGGTGTGGGACCTAATTGAAAATTTCTTCTTAGCTTTCAACATTTCGTTTATTCCAAGAAGGGAGAATACCATGGCTGATTCTTTGGTTGTTTCAGCAAGCCATTTCAGAATACCACTGCCACCTAAACTCAAGTATTATATAGAGGTGAAATATAGACCCTCTATACCTAACAATGTCAAGCATTGGAAATAATTTGAGGATTATATTGAGATCAGAAAGTTTCCTGAGCCTGTAGATGAGTTCTCTGCACTACACATTGATCAAGATCATGATTCTGAAAGTAACCCTCATGCTAATGTATTTTTAAATAAAATTTATAATCACCATATTGTTCAACTTCTTAGAAACCACATTCCTAAGGGACTAGTTCCTTTAGAAATATTTTTTGATGGGAATGATGTGGCAGTAAATTTTAAAGGATCAATTGATAATGATGATGTATTTGAGTGTAATATTGATACAGAGAAGGACCCAAAATTTGTCAAACTGTCAAGCAACCTATCAAGAGAACAAATAGATGAATACACTGAGTTGTTAAAATAATTTTCTGATGTGTTTTACTAGAAATATGAAGACCTTAGAACATATGACACAAGTATCATTGAGCATAATATCCCACTGAAGGAGGAATCCAAACCATTTAGGAAGAAATTGAGACAAATAAATCCTATGCTACTGCCTATTATGGAGAAAGAGGTAAAAAATATTTTGGATGTCCAGAATATCCTTCCTTTGAGATTTTCTGAGTGGGTGACCAACTTGGTCCCAGTGAGAAATAATAATGGAGAAATTAGACTTTGTGTTGATTTCTGAAATCTGAACAAAATCTCTAAGAAAGATAATTACCCCTTGCCCAAGATGGAACACATATTACAGAGGGTGACGGGTGCATCCAAGATGTCTATGATTGATGGATTCTCCGGCTACAATCAAGTCTCTATATTACCTAAAGACATAGAGAAGACAACCTTCACCACTCCTTGGGGTACATTCATGTATGCTAACATGCCCTTTGGATTGATGAATGCAAGAGAAACCTTTCAGTGAGACATGGACATAGATTTTATTGGAGAGAAGGAAACATTTGTAGTGATTTATTTGGATGACATAACAATGTTCTCATAATCTGATAAAGAACATTATGACCATTTGAAAAGAGTCTTCTTGAAGTGTAGAATATTTGGCCTCTCTCTAAATCCAAAAAAATCATTGCTTTCCATGAAAGAAGGGAAATTATTGGGGCACATTGTGTCAACTGAGGGAGTATGGATTGATTCAAGTATGATAGAGGCTATCCAACATTTTTCACTCCATAGATCCAAGAAATAAGTTCAGTCTTTCTTGGGGAAAATTAATTTTCTAAGAAGGTTTGTTTCAAATTTTGTTGAGTTGGTGAAGTTTATCACAACCATGTCGAGGAAAGGAAATGAAATCAAATGGACTTCTGAATCTCATAACTCTTTTGACCAAATAAAGAATGCCTTGAATGAAGCACCTATGCTCATTATTTCTAACTACTCCAAGGAGATTATGATTTTCTTTTTTGATTCATTTGACACATTAGTAGTTGTTTTAATGCAGAAAAATGTCGAAGGGTTAGAGAAGCTCATTTCCCTTTTCAGTAGGGCACTGAGAGATGCTGAAATAAAGTATGACATCATGGAAAAACATGCCTATTATTTGGTTAAATCTATCAAATCTTTCAGAGTTTATGTGATAAATTCAAAAGTCATTGCATATGTCCCTTCAGGCTCTGTGAAGGAGGTCCTCATTCAGCCTGACATAGATGGAAGAAGGGGCAAGTGGATTGCCAAAATCCTTGAATTTGATCTTGAAATAAATCCTACCAAATTGGTTAAAGGTCAAGGTTTAGCTAGGTTGTTGGCTGAATCTAATTATAAA
>JZKD02S1788092.1:0-12416 GCA_000966675.3 Picea glauca | reverse complement strand
TTGACCAGTAGAAGAAAATTATTCGCATCCCAGAGTAGATGTGGTTTTAAATACACATAATATGCAAACCTTGAACAACAAAATAGTCAGGGTCACCCATAGAAGCAACAACATCTCCATTGCTGCTTCTTCTTATAGTATCTGGAATCTGTTTGTGTCATTTTTACTGGGATACTATTCCATTCATTTGACAATCTGTAAAATCAGATCAAAAACTCAGGAACAAGAAACAAACATAGATGAATATGTCCAAGATTTTCCAATAACATCCAAATTCAAGGAAATATTACATAATATATATAGCAAAGGCGGTACATGGGGAAAGCACTAAATGAATCCTTTCTCCAAGAAAGCCAAACCCGTGGATTGAAATTTGACAGACGGGTATTTCTTAAGTTCAAGGTGCTCATTGAAGGACAACTTCTCGCAATGTTCGAAACCATGATTCCCTTCAAAACACCTTTGAGACTAATAAAACATAAACACATGTAAGAGAGAATACGATTATATATTGGTGCCCCTTTTTTTCAGAGGATAAAGAATTATATGGTGCAAAATGACTACATTGCCAATGGAGCTATGGGACAACAGTGAAGAAGGTGGTATGTGATTCCTTCTACCAAGGTTCAATTTTCTTAGAAGCATAAATAAGTGGTTGTAGCCAGGTGTCAATTGGGTTTAGCTTGGGTGGTTAAAGAGGGGATGTCTTTAGGTTCAAACATGTTGCCTGCGATTTCTTGGTCAACTGAACTCGGACCTGAGGAAGCTTGTGGTGAATCTGATTTTGTTCCCCCATCTTAATTTCTTCATGGTGGGATGTGAACTCTCTGTTGTGGTTTAAAATAAGTTTTGTTACAAGTACTTCAATTGGGTGCAAATCTTTTCATGCAATTAGTCCTCCTCTTGCTGGGAAGAACAACACTCATAGGATGGTCTCTATGTTGTTTTGGTGGTTGGCAGCATCATTGTGTGGACTCTGCATTTGTTGTTGCTAATTAGTTTCCCCTAGTCCCTCCCCCGTGGGCATTGAGGGGATAAGCGATATTCAGAAATGAAACCAGAGTGATGTGCAGGCACTGATCAACTTCAAGCAAGTTGTTAGTAGTTTGAGTCCTCTGAATTGGGAGGCCAACATGAGTTGCTACACTTGGGAGGGAGTGACGTGTGAATCATTATCTCTGTCACATATTCACATCACAAAGCTCTGGTTTCCAGGAAAAAGGCTCAGGGGAACTCTTTATGACTCATTAGGTCTATTGGATCACCTCAGAGAGATCAATCTTTCATTCAATTTTCTTACTGGTTAAGTTCCAGGTAGGCTATTTCTTTTACAACATCTTGAAGTGTTGGATTTAAGTTTTAATAATATTTCGGTCATTGATCCAGTTGCACAAGTGATCTAGGTGGATATCGGTGGCCACCCACCTTTTTCAACTGGCTCAAAACTGTTTTCTGGCAATTTTGGCAATTTACTATTTTTAGCAGGTTTTAACTTCCGGGGCCATTTTGANTTTATTCAAGGGAATCTTATGCTGAATCACTTCTGTGTCAAAGGTCTTCAAGTCATCATACTGCCAAGCAAAGATATCTGCAAATTCCTTTAGCAATTCTCCATAATCTGCCCTTTGTTTTTCAGTCAAATGTGAGGCTAAGTTAACATGTTTAGGATCTTGCTCACTAGCCACATTATACTGCAAAACATCTCACTCTTTTTCCCCACTTTGCAATTTGACAACCACATAATTGTTATCAAACAACCTTTCCAGCGGGACCAAACCTTTAGGAATTATGTTGGTGGACAACTGAACTATTTCATGTGCTGCGATTTTTCTTTTGAACTTTGGCTCCTCAACTTCATGGTCATGTTCATTCTCCTAATCAATATGGAGATCTGCAAACTCATCTATAACTGCAAGGAATCTAGTGAGTTCAACATCGTCTTCAAAGACCTTCCAAAATTTTACATTATCACGGAGAGAGGGCCTATATTTAACTTGAATTTCGTAAGATAATTTATGAGGCAGAGGGGGTATGAATGCACAAGCAGACACAACCAATGAATCAACCAATTCATTCATTGCTCTAGGTACAAATGAAATCTTAAAATCTGCAAAATCGTGAATTGCCTTCAACACTTCATCTCTGTATGCCTTTAGCCTGACATGCTTCGCTTGAAAGGACTTATTCACCTGTTGGATAATCAAATCTGCATCTCCAAACACCTGCAATTTTTTAATGTTTCTCTCTTTGGCTGCATTCAGTCCCAAAATTAATGCCTCATACTCAACAATGTTATTAGTCACTTTAAAATCAAGTTTAAAGGACAAATGAGAGGTTTTCTTAGAAGGAGAAATGAATACCACTCCTGCTCCAGTTGACTCCTTAGTGAAAGCACCGTCAAAGAACATGGTCCAAAGATCATCTTCTGATGTTTCTGTGGGCTGAACTGTGATCTGATCTGTAGGCTTTCTGAGCAGTAATGTATCAGGTAGTGAATCATCAATTTTCAAAATACAAGATCCCATACCTATGTCAACCGAATAGATAGGATGATTGGATGGATTTTTCTCGTCATTGATTACATATGCCAACTGATATTCCCTGTAAATCCTTATGTTCACCCCTCCAAAAACAAGGATAGTAGCGTAGGAGAGATCCATTTGAAGAGTCCCACCTAGTCTCTTCATCCACGATCTTGATAGTAGACATCCAAATTTAGGAGGTATGTCAGCCACCACTATATCCATCACCATTGTCTTCATTGATGCTTGGGTCAAGGTTACAGCCAAATCTTTAATCATCCCAAGAAATTTGACCTTTCAAGAATCAAAGGAGAAAAGGTCATGATAAGACTTGGTGATCTCTAGCCCAAGCTCATCCATGACAACCTTTGGCATCAAATTGTGCGAAGCACCGGAGTCCAACAAACAATTATGCAGTGTTTTCTCATGAATATTTAAAGAATGTAAAAGGGAGGACAACTATCATCTCTGTCTTCTATCATTTGGCCCAGAGTAATGGTTGGCTTATCATCATAAATGTTGAGGATATCAGCAAAAAGGGATACAGATTGGGGATCTAGAGTTTTGAGGATATCCCTTTTAAACATTTCATTTTTCATCAGCTCAACTAGAGGAATAGGAATCTTAATCTTTTGTATTTCAACCTCAAAATTAAAAGAATATGGAACCTTATCAACAGCTTTATCAGAAACCTTTACCTGATTTGAAGGGGCTTCCTGATTTATTTGTTGTTCGACAGGAGGCTGACTTTCTGGAGTTTGATGGTTGACAAGGGTAGCAGTTTTCTTGGGAGGAGCTGATGCTTTCACCTTTGAAGGATTTGCTGGCTGATCTTCTGATGTCTGATTTTTTTGCTTAACAGGGGAAACAGTATTTTTAGGGGAGGCTGATGCATCTTGTTGAGCAACATTAGATTTAGATCTGAGGTTATACCTATTCTTATCTTCTGCTGTGAAAATGCCATCACCAAGAAGATCATCTTTTGTCTGTTCAATCATCAATGATTCCTCATAGTCATGTTGTGTTAAATAAGATTTCCCTGTCTCTTCTCCAACACAATGAATNTTGTATTTCAACCTCAAAATTAAAAGAATATGGAACCTTATCAACAACTTTATCAGAAACCTTTACCTGATTTGAAGGGGCTTCCTGATTTATTTGTTGTTCGACAGGAGGCTGACTTTATGGAGTTTGATGGTTGACAGGGGTAGCAATTTTCTTGGGAGGAGCTGATGCTTTCAGCTTTGAAGGATTTGCTGGCTGATCTTCTGATGTCTGATTTTTTTTCTTAACAGGGGAAACAGTCTTTTTAGGGGAGGCTGATGCATATTGTTGAGCAACATTAGATTTAGATATGAGGTTATACCTATTCTTATCTTCTCCTGTGAAAATGCCATCACCAAGAAGATCATCTTTTGTCTGTTCAATCATCAATGATTCCTCATAGTCATGTTGTGTTAAATAAGATTTCCCTGTCTCTTCTCCAACACAATGAATATCAACTTCTCCATATTCTTGATCTTCACCATTATCTTCGTCCATCACAACATTTTGAAGGGGGACCTTTATCCTCTGATCTTCATTAGAATTCTTTTCTCTTTGCAGGATCTGAGTTGGCTGATTATTCCTTCTGAAATTATTTGGATTTTGGTTCGAATTTCTGCCTACAGAGTCATAAGTGATTCTTCCCTTCACAGGCTATTTATTTTCGATCTTGAGCTTAGATATATCAGAGGTTAGAGACTCTAGCATCTTGGCCATTTTATCAAGTTTTGGATCAACATTAGATGAAGATGAGGCCTCATTCTTTGGTCTTCTCCTATCAGAATCTCCTCTCCGCTTCTGGGAGGCCAGAATATTAGATTCCACCTCAAGGGCAACATCTTGCATGAGAGATAATGTTGGTGACCTCCTTTCTCTCAATAGAAAACATAAATCTGAATCAAAATCATCAGAATATGTGATCTTGGCAGAAGCATATGATGGTTTAATCTCAGCTGGTATTTTTCCAGACATCCGGTTAAACCTCTTAGTGAAGTTAGAGACTGACTCACTACTTTGTTTCCTCAAGTTTCCAAATTCTGTGATGTAGTAAAAAAAATCTCTTTTGTCACCCCAATGTTTCAGAAATATCTCATCCAATTGCTTGATTCCGTTAATGGAACCAGCGGGGAGTTCTTTGAACCATTTCCTAGCATGGCCATCTAGGATTTGGACAAAGACTCGTGTCCACACATGTTCTTGTTCAATATTAAGGTTCTCTACATAACTGTAAAAAACCTCAAGATGTTCTTCAACATACACATCGCCTTCACCTGTGAATTTATTCATATATTTCTGATAGTCTCCCGTTGGCATGGCTGCTACTAGGTTTGGCAATATGAGTGGCGCATACCTAGTAGCTAGGATTTGTTTCATCTTAGTCAAAGGAGGTGGTGCGGCCATGACTATCAGAGGTGGGGAAAATTATAGTTTCTTCTTCAAGTCTTCAACACTGGAGGAATGTGAAAGAGGTGAATCTTCTAAAGGAAAATAAGTCTGATAAGAGGCTTTGTACAAATTTGCAAGCTGCCCAGCTAAATTTTCTTCACCCTTAGCAGATAGCTCTTGGAGGAGATGTTCAACATCAAGGAGGCTAGTATAAATGTTCAAATGATCTTCTTGTTGTTGAGAGTGGAAAGACTCAAGGGAAGAAGAACTGTGGCTTCTTTCTAAAGTCTTAGATGTTTTTTCAATCAAATTATAGTCTATCAATTTATCATCACTAGGATTTTTCTGTTGATCAAAAAGAGTTTGTTCTTCTACAGTATTTACAGTTATTTTTTCATCAGTGTTCTTTGAAAAGAACTCAAATTTTTCTGTAGTATATTTTCCAGAATCTTCTTTCCCTTACTGAGAATTGATTCTGGATTGGACATTGGTGTAGTAGATTTTTGTATTTGAAGTTTGAACTTGATTCTAGATTGGACACTAGTGTAGTAGATTTTTGTATTTGAAGTTTGACCTTGAATCGTCTTTCCCTTACTGAGAATTGATTCTAGATTGGACACTGGTGTGATCGGTGATTCTTGAGGATTCTCCCTAGTACTGATCCTCTTAGGAGACAGGATGAACTTGTCGAGTCGCCAGATAGATGATTACAACCAACTGAAAGTGTCTAATCTTTGTCTATCATCAAAGATCAGCTCTATGTCATATCCCAGGAAAGAAGAGCTTGAATTCCGTCTCCCCGACAACGGCGCCAATTTGTTATCACTCCAAGAAACTCCTTAGGGATTTAGGCTAAGGATCCTTGGTAACTTATAAATAATGGTTTTTATGTGTTTGGGATAATGGGGTCTTTAATGATTTGTATAAGAAACAACTCATCACACATATAAAGATACAGTGCTTTCAATAAACAATAATCAGATCAGATAATTAAAAGAGAGGATGGAGAACACTATTCTTGATTTTCCAATACAAGTGAAAGTAGGGCCTAATACAAGACATCAAGGAATCCTTTAATTTCAAGCCTATGAGTTCAATAAAGAGATAACAGTCTTTATGAACTAAAATAAATTGAAAGTAAAGTACAGAAAATGAAAGATGGACAATTCTGATATTGCAAACGAAAGGAAACTGAACTTTATTTCTGCAAAAAGAGTCTATACAGTGGCATAAAATATCTCCCAGTTNTTTTGACAGTTTGATTTCTTCAATGTTCATGATCGATATTTGGGGAAGTTTGTTTTACATGTGGTTTCCAAAATTCCCTCAAATCTCGGATGTCGAATCCTTTGCAAGCAATTTTCATTCCCTTGATACGCTAGAACTCTTTCATAACCTGTTCGAAATGACCTGTTCTGTCCTAGGCTTCAAAAAATACTTTTCCTGCTTTCAACAGCTAACTCGTTTAATATTTCGCTGGTTAGCTGTTGAAAGTATCCACTTTCAACAGCTAACAGGTCATAAAATATCGCTTTGCACTGGTGAAATCCCTGATTGCGCCCAAAACGAGTTTTCACCTTCAAAATTTTGATTTCATCAAAACTCAGCGTGCCTCCAGTTTCTCACCTTGCATATTAACAATGACTTGAGAAAGTACCTTAAGATATGGATGGGATTTTTGTCTTTCCTTTTGTTTCAATCTTCTTATCTGCTTTTTAAGGCGTTTGGCAAGCCACAACAGACTATTGTAATCTTTGGTGAGTTTTTGCTTTCTCTTCTTCTCTTTAACACTTTCCCGATCCAATCTCTCAAACACAACATTGGTTTTAGTGAAGTTATCAGACAACTTCTTATACCTTTCTTTGATTACCCATTCCAAAACCTCTTGCTGAGAAATTACCTCTTTCAGATGCTTGATTTTCTGAGACTTCTTTGACTTGGATCTTTTTGATGTTTCTCCTTCCTCTGTATGAGTGGTCTCATAGTTTTTTGCACACTCAGTTGACTGCTCAAGACTCTTGGTGACAGGGCATTGATCTTGTTGCTCTGATTCTGAATCTGTATAGGGTAAGTTTAATATATTGGTCCTCTTTTATGTAGGTTGATCTGTGGGCTATTCTGCAGTGGTTTCAAAGCTTAACCTTTTCTTTGACCTGCGAGACTTCACTCCAGAGATTCTATCTTCTGGAGGTCCTGGAAGGGTCCTTCTTTTTCTTGAACTTCTTTGAGGAGACGACTGTTTATTTGAACCTTTCCCTTATTCATTTTCAGGCTGAGTCTGTGTTTCAAAACCCTCCCAGAATAGAAAATGCTCCCAGCTCCTTCCTTGATGTTTTAATTCCTCCATAATGATCAATTTGATAATACCAAAGTCGCACAAAGTATTCTTCATGCTCAAGGGTTGAGCCCTGATCTTCTTGCAAACCTTAGTTAACTCTTGTGTAGGAAAAAAGGTAAATTGAGGAGAGTCTTGCCCATGAAATGGTCCAGGAGTTTGAAGTGATACATCATGATTTTGTGATATCTTCCCTCCAAGTTAATGTAGAGTTGGATGCCCTTAAACAACTCCTGCC
The DNA here is from genome assembly GCA_000966675.3 of Picea glauca. Taxonomy (NCBI): domain Eukaryota; kingdom Viridiplantae; phylum Streptophyta; class Pinopsida; order Pinales; family Pinaceae; genus Picea; species Picea glauca. Next base: position 4,891 of record JZKD02S1788092.1, on the reverse strand, counting down.
ATTCTTCTTCTAGATAGGAAACCAACATACCCTTTTTCCATGCGTGGTGCCTGAACTCTTCTTTCAAATAAGCTCTGAAATTCAAATTTTTAGGGGCAATGGTTTTGAACCAACTCTGGCCCGTTCTTGGTAGGATTTTTTCTGCAGCAATGGCAGCTTCATCTACTATGATTTCCAAGGACCCAACACGAGCTTTGTTCCCATCAAAAGTCTTGGCAAAAGCTTCTGCTGTAGACTAGTGCAACCATTTTGCAACCTCTCAACGAATTCAATACACCTTGCGTTTGAAAAATGTTTCTGGACTTCGGGATGTGTCTGTAAAAAATATAGGTTGTCCATCTCTTTCCTGAGTAGAGAACCACTGTGTCTCCTTGCCATTCTTTCACCCAAAATCTGAAACGATTTTTCATACACGACTCAGGAAACTGATATTCGGGCCGAGGTCTTGCGTTGTTGGAAGAACTCGAGAGTCAGCTCTGTTTTTTAGCATTAGAAACTTATCAAAAATTCCTGAGCGATGCGTGATATGGAAGCAATAATCTGATTTGGTGTTGTCAGCCCGGCAGTACAACTTCTGTACCTGAGCCATTGAATTCGAACTTTCCATCCTTGATGCCATGATTGTGGAGCGTGAGTTTCTGAGCCGGATCCGAGATGTAATCCGACTGGGACGTGGAACTCAAGTTTAAATGATTACCCACTTTCACCAGCGTGTCCTTCTGATCACATGGCGTGAGTCGATCACATCATGATTTGATTTTGAAACGTGGATAAGCACACATGATTCCCGCTTTCTCCAACCAACGACCCATGGAAAACGCCCCTCAGCTGTAGAAACTTACCACTTTCGCTAGCGCATGATCCCACAAGAAATGCTCCTTAGCTATTGAAAGTCTTCACTTTCACCAGTGCGCCACCCTGTGAGGATTTATCCTTAGCTGTTGAAAGTCTTCACTTTCACCAGCGCACGACCTTGTAAGAACTGCTCCGTAGTTGTGGAAAGTCTTCACTTTCACCAGCGCATGACCCGCGACATTACTTCTTTGGATATTTTGGAATTCAACACTTTCACCAGTGCATAGAACTATGAGAGAGGTTCCTTAGCTGCTGAAATTTGCCACTTTCCCCAGCTAACACTCATCTTTTGGACACACGTTAGCTGTTGAAAGTGAATTATGAAATTTTTGAAAAGAAGACTTTTATGGGTCATATTATTTTCTAAGACAAAAACCAAAACCTAAGTTTTGCAGCTAGAAAAACTCAAAAATGAATTGAGGAAACTACCAATAGCCACGCTATCCACCAAAAAACTCGACCAAAAGGACGGTTTCATTTTGGGAGCTAACAGAGTGGAGAAAACTTTGGTCATTCTTTAGAAACATTTTTATTGGCCAAAAATTTGATAAGACATAAACAAGTATATCATATAGCACTTCCTGTGTCATTACCAAGCCAACCATCAATAAGAAACGATTATACACCCCTCTTCCTATTCCCAAGAAGCCTTGGGAATCCATATTAATGGATTACATGTTTGACTTGTCGTCCACCAAGCAAGGAAATGACTGTGTGTTTTTGGTCGTTGATCGGTTTTTGAAGATGGCCATCCTCACATCGTGTAAGAAGAATTTCACAGTGGAAGATATTGTTAATATCTTCTTCGAATGAGTGTGGGTCCACTTTAGGATACCACAGACCATCATCTTCGATTGAGACAACAGGTTCCTCAACACCTTTTGGTCGAGTCTCTAGTCTCTTTTGGACACCAAGCTCACAAAATGCACTTCTTTCCACCCCAAAATCGATGGCCAAACATAAGTCGCCAATCAGATGATTCTGCACATCCTTTGCATGTACAATTCTAAGAATCCATGTACATGGGACGAGAGTATCCCATATATCCAACATAGTTACAACAAGGCTCTCCATATTTCCACTGGCCATATCCCATTTCAGCTGGGTCTCAAGTTCAAACCCTTGGTACCCATTGATGTTTCACTTCCTCTTGCCACTGCACAGACAAAATATTTCCCTGATCAGTCTAAGATTGAGAAAGCCACCAAATTCATTTAGTGGATTTAGCATATCTGCCAACATGTCCAGGATATTTTTCATAAATACAATGACAAGTACAAGCAACGTCATGATCAACAAAGGGTACCACACTAGTTTAAGATTGGTGACAAAGTATGGTTACATTTGTAGAAGGAGTGTCTCATTGGGCCCCATCAGAATCTTTACCCACTTCATTATGGGCCTTACACTATCACCAAGGATGTGGGTAGCAATGTTTTTGAGCTCAACACTTCACCCTTCCTTGATCTGCATCCAGTATTCAATGTGGACCTCCTTCGACCATTGTTTCCCCCATTATTGGATACCTACGAGATTGTAGAACAAATGAAACCAAAAAAGCTTAACTTTGACTACATGGAACAAGCATCCACTAATTAGATAATGGACACACAAGTCAAGGGCACTCACTAGAAATAGATCCATATTTATCGGGTTTTCAAGGTAGGGAAACTCCTACAGTGAGGCAAGTGGCTCACCCAGGGCCAAATCTAGCAGAATTTTCCTTAGTTAATGGGGGAACTTAGCGCAATGGAGACCATTGCTTCCTAAGGGGGGAGGATTGATCCAGGTGGATATTGGTGGCCACCCACCTATTCTAACTGGCTCCTCATGTTCATTTTTTTTCATCACATTCTTCTGTACTTCTTTGTAATTGTGGGTTATACACTTCTGGGGCTGTCTAAAGCCCTAAAAATCCTCCAGGTGGATGCGGGTGGTGTCTCGCCTAATCCAATTGGATTATTTTGTATGTTTTCATGTCAACACATCTTTTTGTACTTCGAGGGTTGTTTTGGGGCCCTAAATATTGTTTTTTTGGCTCACCACAATCAAACTATAGACAAAGTCAGATTTTGACGATGTAATGTGTATTTATCTGAAATACCTTTCCAACGGGCTATCACACACCTAAAAATGAGGTCGTATGCAAAATTTACAACCCTTGGAAGTTGAGGTACCAAATTACACCAACTTACCCATAGGGCCCACATGAATTTTGGCGTTTCACCTTCTAGGTTCAGGATTTTGGATGTCTAGGGTTTTGGCATTCATGAGTAATATTAAAAAGGCTTATGAAGCCTCATTGTAATCCATTCTTCTCAAAAATATGCGTGTACACGCCACATCTCTTCTCAGAGATAGCTACCACCATTCAAGCAAGTGTTTCAGTTCTTTATTTTTACAGTTTTAGCCTATTTCATTATTTAATAGAAGATATTGTTCATTGGATATTTTTTTTATTCTTCATATCTATGTGTTTATTATATTCAGTTTGTTAATTAGTTCATTACCCTCCTAAATACGTATCACCAGAATCCCTTGAAAGACTCATAAAACTTGAAAGAAACTTGAAAGGAAAACAAACCATTCAAAAAACCCAAAATCCACTAAAAAAATCTAGAGGTAGTCCCCATTATGGTCGCCATTTCTGCTAGTAGGAAAATACCCCCTTTAACTACACTAGGGTTTAAGATGTAAGAAGAGTGAATGATCATCTAAAATTTAATCGATTCTATATTCTACCCCAAACATACCAAAACAAACAAAAATAAATCAATAAGAGAAGAGATCAGGTAACTGTACCTTTGATCCCATGTCTGGTGATGATCTCCTCAATCTTCGTAGTTCCAATGACTGCACGTCTCCTCCTTGTTATCACATGAACTTTTCAGAGTCCTGTGGGTTTGTGGTTTCTACCTAATTCTATAGTTTTGCGCTATCTCTATCCTTTTCATAGGTCGAGTCTTGATTTTTTCCCCCCTTCAGGTGATAAAATCATTTTCTATTTTCCCTTGTTCTTTTGTGCACCTTGGTCTCCCTGTTTTTTCAGCTCACAACCAGTTGTCTAAATCCTTTATCGTATAAGTCGCAACCATGAACACAAAGCACAACTTTATTAAAAAATATGTTTCAATATTGAAGTATAATCAAAAGACAATTTTAATCTTTCAGCGACGAAGATTATGGGAACAATCCATATCAACAACTCACGGACGTTCGAGAGTGCAAACTTACGTGAAGTATAGTGCTAGAAAAAAAAGGCCCTGAAGAGAATATGAGTCGTTGATCTTAAAGGGGAGAGGTGGCAGTTGATCCAAGCCTTCAGGAAAATGAGCTTTGGGAGATTTGAAATGAGAAGGCCCAAAATGGATCCGAGTCGTTGATCAGCCAGAGCCACATGTCATCAGATCTTTAGCTTCGGAGGTTTTTCTTGGAGGGAAATGTGGTTTGAGAATTGAAATTCCTGAAGGCCAATTCATGAAGCATATCTCAGTCATTGATTCAAAGAGGGAAGATTTGATCCATCGATCTAAAGTGATAGAATTGGGACGTTGATCAAGCAGCCTCATCTGAGATCACAAGATCAATGGTTATGCTCCATTGTAGGGTCGGAAGGTGCACATGTTTTAAAATTTGAAGGCAGGATGCAATCGAAACCATGGTTTTTGGAAAGGGTCGCATGGTGGTTCATGGGGTATTGCAGGTACAAAAGAGGTTTTATTTCAAACCACCCTTAGTTTCACCCGTAATCGCACAGTTACGTAGGGTCATGGCCCTAGGTCACATTGAATATGTAGTTATGGATAAGAGTTTCACCAAATACTGAAAGCGTCCATATTGGTCACAAAAGAATATCTTCTTGGCCTCGAGACATTGGGATTGACTCGAAAAATTCATATGGCACCGCCTGGAAACATTCATGAGTGTCAGGCCCTATCCTGATCCCAATGAAGGTAGTTATTGAATATTGGGGGTGGTATTTGAGACCTCGTCTCACCCCATAAATGGAAATATTTGCAGAGTACAACCATGAATG
>JZKD02S1788081.1:82353-101698 GCA_000966675.3 Picea glauca | reverse complement strand
TGTATTTTTAATTGGGTAAATAAAATGTTTGACTTATCATTTCAATCGATAACTTAAACTCCCCATAGCCTTAAGCTCATTGCTTGACTTGATTTCCTTAGCATTCGATCATTGATGTTGTGACTATCCTATTGGTGCTAATTGATTTTTATGAAGATTTTATGACTAGCTTTCGCCCTCATCCCTAGTTCGTCAGGCCATGCCTGAGAAATCAGCCAGGAGTTGAATTGATAGTTGTCACTTTAGTGCACAACAACCTATAGATTCAAATTCCCTACTTTTCTATGTGTGGATGACGAGCGAAGGATGCTTTCTCCCAACCATCTACCCTTGTTGATTGTTCTTGGTTGATTGATGGTCGTTGTGCCTTCTTGCGATTGAAACCTTTGTGTGTTGTTCGTCTTCCTTCTCTACGATTTTAATGAAAACACTTTTTTTTTACTTGGGACCACGTTTCTTTTTCCTTTCATTGGAAGGATGGTAAAAGATATGCCTTGAATTACAATGAAAACTTACCTTGAATTTTTGTGCCTTTTTACTCTTAACAATGACAATTTTTACTCGAAAGTCTTTGTGTTTACTGTGCCTAAATGGTGGTGCATTGTTGTATATACTGGGTGTGTTTTTACTGCCTACATTTTAACTTCTTTTTCGTTTAAAACTCCGATTCCATTTCATTTTTATATGCATGTAGTCAGTTCAATCTCTGATTCTGATTTCATCTATTTTCCTGCATTTTATTTATTAAATGCTTTTCGTTTTTATTTATTTATTTATTGTTATCATAGTTATTGGTAGTTTTATGAAGGTAGCACTGTAATGTAAAATACAGTAGTTTCCTTATCAGTTTTACAGTGATTACATCACCAATTCAGGTAACAAATCCCATGGCATTCGACAACAAATTTCCCCTTGGTTTGACCATGAATTAGCATTTATCTTTTTAATCTATGGACTATGTGGGCCGTGTTCTGGAGGTTGAGTTTATAGGTTCGACATTTTTATGTTATAATGTTTAGCATTCCTCCCTGTCTTGGTATAGACACTGAATTAAATGCTTTTAGAAAAATATCCAAGTGATTTTGATTATAACATGCATAATTTCCTTCTGAAAACCCTCAACGATTGAGGATAGCAGTCACGAATTCGTTTGAAATTACACAACGATCCACTTCTAAACCTTTGATTGAGTTAATTATTTACCTAGCCCTCCAATTATGGTATTTGCGTTTTTCTATTCCCTTCATTTTTATTTTTTCCAACGTCTAACAGAGGTATGGTGAATTGGTTCCTTCAATTGGCCAACAGTTTAATTGCACAGCCATTGTTGGCCCTTGACCAAGTTTTTGGGAATTTCATGGTCATGATGACCTATTTTGGAACTTCGACAGCTTGTCGAAGGAGGAACGCAAGATGAAGCATATATAACGGAATCTCGACCACCTTTTTGGGCCCCTTTTTAGGTTTTTGGGAATATGTAACGGGAAGGGGATGTCATCCCATGGGTTTACCCATGTTCAGGCCTATTTGTTATGTATATATAGATGTCTAGGCCATATAGAGAAGTAGTGGATGTTATATCTATGTGATGTAGGCTAAGTGCCAAGGATTGGATCTGTGTGATCAAGGCTTTGTGCATTCTGTGAAAGACTTGTGGAGCTAAGTGCAGTTCCTTGTAGCATATTGTGGAGAGCTTAGTGTTGTAGCACAAGGAAGAAGGATCTAGCGAGATGTGCAGATCTTCTGTCATGTGAGAAGTAAGGGCTTTGAGGTTTTGTGCTTGTAATTGATTGATCAAAGACTATAAATAAGAAGAGTTGGTGGATGTAGCCCTGGGGTGGGGGTGAACCACGTAAACACTATGTTATGTGCTTTGTGATTGTCTTAATGAATTTATGTCTTCTTTTGCTAAGTTATTTGATGTAGTTGGATACATCTACTTGTTTTGTACTTATTATATGTGGGAATGCTAGATATGATCTACATGGATGTGCTTAGTGATTAATCTGATATGTTTACCTATGCTAAGTGCTTGGATACAATAGGTTAATGTGAATACTGTGAGGCTATGTTTTATCAACAAAGTAGATAATGATTGTATATTAAGGAACTGAAGGTGATAAGTGATTTATTAGAGTGCTATAATCACAGATCTGTGTCCCAGCTAAGGTTGTAGACACTAGAGTCCTGCAACCACCCCTACCTCTACCTCGTGTGAGACTTCATCTTCTTCACAGGTGTTGCCGAAAGGGCCAGTAGTTAAGGTTTTGTTGGTGCAATTTTGAAGCATTGAACCCTGGGTCTGCTCCTATGCCAAAATATGGTTTTTTTGTCTGGACTAAAACTGTGATTGTTGGGAACTAAGGAAGAAGAAACTTTGTGCAAAAGATTCGATCTGAAAGTGTGAAAGCTCTATGCGTAGATCTGTTTCCCTAGTGCACAACATTTTACTTAACCTGTGAGGCTTTGTGCTAAGAGGAAGGTCAGAAATCAAGAGAAGAAGTCTTATATAAAGAAGAGAGCTAAGATCTGTAAGCTTTGTGCTTTGATAAAGGTAAGAATAGTTAAAAGTTTTAGATCTGAAATCTTTGTTCTCTGTAAAAGTAAGATAAGTGAAAATTTTCATTTCTAGAGTATGGATATAGGTATGATTGATAGATTATGTCCTAGCTTAAAAACTAGAGAACTGATAGATGAAAGAAGGTTTGATATGAATAGATATGATAATAATCATGAATGATATGCTATACCTATGCATAGAAAAGATGTTTGGACTAACAAATGGATGCAGGATCCTAGAAAGAATTTATTACAGGTTAGTTCATACAATCCTAGCATGCAGTACAGGAGAGGTTGGGGATCATTTAAAAGAAAGAGAGGATTGACCCTCTATTATAGTTGTAGAATACTAGGACATCTTGCTATGGAATGCCCTGGAAGAAGACCTAGTTGTCTTTGTTGTAAGGCTATGGACCATGAAGTGTTGGATTGCCCCATAATGATTGCTAAGATTGAAAGTATGAACATAGGACAAGAAAACACTAGGCTAGATCCAAAAACTAAGTCTATAGAAGAACCCCAGAAAGAATCAGAGAAGGTATTACTACATATGAAAGACACCTTGGATGACCATCAACATGTTAGACTATCAGATATTTTTAAAGACAAGGAGTGACTTGAAGCAAGAATAGGGGACTTTGAAATTGACTATGTTCTAGATGAGGAAACACAAGTGAATATCATGACAAGAAAGAACTTGGTAAGATATAGGAAGGCTTGCTATGATCTCTTCATTAGGAGGAATAGGACTATTCAGAGGAAAGTTGGTAAACTTATGTGGGAACCTCACTCAGATACCTATGAACGTTAATGGAACTTCGACAGAGGAAGATTTTGAGATTATTGAGTTTATTGAAGACAACGCCCCACTTACCATGTTAATAGGAAAACCTTGGATTGACAGAGCTCAATTCAGATGAAAGGAAGAAGAAGAATCCCTGGAGAAAAAGAAACAAGACTTAAAATATTTCATGGCTAGAAGGATTGCACAATTGATTGAAGAATAGAAGAACAGATCGAAGCTAGTTATCACTAGAAACATTGATGTCGAAGCTGCAAGAACAGTAGGAGATCCACAAAAGATTGAAGTACTTACTCCAAATAAAGAAGAGGTATTACCCCTAAATCCTAGGAAAGAATCTCAATAACACATAGTGACTATGTTAAAAGATGATAAGAATCAAAATGGAAAAGAGACTACCGAGACGAAGCTCACTACAAAGAAGTATGGAAAGATAAGTGAGAAGAGGGCTAAGATTGAAAAGTTACAGAAGATTCCAGAGGGAACTTTGCAGAAAGAAAATTTGTAGATTTGGAGCTTCGTCGGGATATCAGAATAGTGACACATGGAACTTTGCCATGGCGAAGAAATATAGTTGTTAGGGTCGATATATCTATTCGACTTCTGCTCCCAACGGACAGAAAAGAAATAAAGGTTCATCATCAGACCATTGGACCACACCATAATGGATCAAACAAGAGTTAATAGGGGCTCATAAACATTGCACGGGAACCATTGTTGAGTTACCTACTTATCCCGTCATGCCATGCACGGAGAACACTTTTTCTAAATGAGAATTTGAATCCCGCGGACTGAACGAATTGCATATAGTGATCATTGTGCCCTTGCTATTATTCTAGTGCAGTGTATAAATCCATCGTGACCCCAGTTATTTTAATCCTAAGTGCATATGTCTGACAATATCACCGCAGTTGAAGAATCAATGACAGAAGTTTCCTCGACTTGATGAATGAAATAGTCATGTCAGAGAGAGCAGTGTCTATAGGTGTATGAGCATATTCAATGAGAGGACTACCGACCTCTCCATCCACTACCCACGGAGTTGGACCATCCCGTGAAAGGCGAACTAAGCACAAAGATGAATTAGTGAATGCTAAGGTTATTCTGAGCACCCTACATGCCTATATACCACCTTTGAGCGGTACAATAAACCGAGATCGTGTTCCCAGAGACTTTGAATACGCGTTTGTCACTACATACCTTCTGAAAGAGGTGTGCGCAGTTCGTGTTGACCAGGATAATCTTGTAGCATTGATGTTTAGCGAATTCAACCTCAACGACATGAAGGTTTACAACATGCTCACCCCACATAAGTATCATATTAGAACCAAAGGAAAGAACCCAAATATTACCCTTCTATCATGGACCCAGAACCTCACGCAGTCCAACCTACTGAATGTTATGAAGATTCCGCACTTCAGGAAACACCAGGAGGTGAACGCTTGTGTCAAATTACTGTTGTCTTGCTATCATGGAGGTTATTTTTGGTTGAACCACCACATCATAGTGGATCCTACATTGATCAATCAGATCACAGGGCTAAGCATGCAAGGCCCCGACCCACATGATTTCTCCCTCAGAAAGACCATGGATCTCTCTCTTGCCCAGAGGATAAAGGATACTTATAGATATGTAGAGAAGGTAATGTGACGCTACAAGGTATCCTCTATCCAGAGAGGCACACTGCACCTATCCTGGCAACTGATCGCAGGGAAATTAGTTCACAAGAATTGGCCCACCCAATTAATCAGATTTGTAGCCAACCTCGGAGGGAAGTACACGAAGGGCCTACACATGAATTGGGTGAAGTACTTGGTGAACTAGTTAGAACTAGACTACAAGGAAGAGCAATACCAAGGATATGAGTTCCACTTCAGTTGGTTTCTCATTTTTATCGCGTTCATCACATGGGAGATGCTAGAAGGTGTGACCTTTCCGGACATCGATCTCTTTGAACCACTGACCTCAAAGTTTATTACGCTGTGGTACTCCAGTGACATGAACAAGCAGTGGTGATCAAATGCCATATTCCACACTTATTACAACCAGCTGAAGATCACTATGTATTATGAGCCTCGTATAAGCCTAAACACACTCCACAGGTTTAGACCCTTGATGAAATTCAACGCAGACCACCATTTCATCTATATCATAGTGTCCGTTGATGAGCATAAAATATAGTTGCATTCATAGTACAAGCTAATGGAGGAAGAATTAGAAGACATTACCAAGGAATGGTCGGTGGACCTCCTTGTTCCAGCGAACCTCACAGAGCTATCTAATATCAACAGTCTAGAAGAAACACACAATACACCTGGACCAAGAAAGACCAAGAAAAATGAAGAAGCCCAAGATGTCCACAGTACCTTGGTGAAGACTGCTTCTATTTCACCTGAGCAAGGAGGTGATGATGAAGAGATAGATGGTGCATAAGTCAAACAAAAGAAAGGTGAGGTTACACTTCCTAGAGACGAGGAGCACCCCTCGAAGAAAATGAAGGTTTTCCCTCCGAAATTTTTCTCAAGGAAGAAATCGAAAGAAACTAGGACCAAATTTGAGACCACCCTCACCTCAGATGACTTTGAATTTATCATCGCAATGATGCTTCACTGGAGATAGCAGAGAAGTAGGAAGCTAAGTAGGAGGAGGTTCTCATTTGGATCAAGGTTGAACTTAAAGAAGTGCAGCAGGCACTATAGTCTAGCCACATAGTTTCTACTACACCTCTATCAGCAGGAACATCATAAATAGGAGATGAGCTAGTTCAACTCCACCGAATCATTGATACAGTCGAAGCTCTCCTTTGATGATCACAGGAGGAGATAGAACAAGGCACCCAGGCTTTGGTGTAATCACAGTAAGACCTTCTAGAGTAGTGCAGTACTGTCGAACGTTAGAAACTTACTCTGCAAGAGAGGTTCGATGAAGAAAAAGCCCAGATGCATAAAGAAAAGGAACTATTGCTCGCAGAGAAACTCAAAGTAAAGGAGATGGTCTAGAGGGAACTCCACTCTATGACATTCATTGAATTAAAGGCTGAAGAACGAGTTCCACAAAATGTGGCACAACTTGAAGATGTAATCGAATAGCTCCAACAATGCATAGAAGACTTGGAGCTCCGCACTGTGCCCGAGACCCCTCAAGATGTACAAGACCAAAGGGAAGCTACTGCACGCAGTGCAGTTGACATACTAAGAGCTCTTTCCTTGGAGTGCAATCAACTGAGTAGACGGAGAGCTCAAACATATGAAAACCTCACTGATAATACTGAGTTACAGGCATTGGAGTTGCAACTCCAAGAAGCGAAGAAGCACACAGATACACTACAGGCACAACTGAAGGCCCTGTCAGTTGTAGACAGAATGAAGAGGTCTCATGAACAATGTATAGCTCAGCAGTAGATCCATATGCTTCAAATAAAAGTAATGGAAGTCACTCAACGACTTCAACTTGTGCAAGATAAGGCATGTTTGTTTTTTACATAGGTTGAGGGCCAAAGAACAGAGCTAGAACAGGTCGTCCTCATAGCAGAACAACGCCTAGAAGGACTATTGAATGATGCAGTGATCTAGGATTTCACTAAACAAGAGGCCACAATAAAGAATAAATTTGAAGAATTTCAATCCAAGCTCGAGGCATTCGAGGCAGAATTGCTCAGACCAGAGTGCCTCGGGATGAGTCACAGGTGAGTGTTGGCAGCCTATTTTCCCTTAACCATGTTTTGGGAATTTCTTGGTCATGATGACCTATTTTGGAACTTTGACATCCTGTCGAAGGAGGAGCGCAAGAAGAATCAGAGATCACGAGATATTGGTCACCTTTTGGGGGTTTTGGGAATATGTAATGGGAAGGGGATGTTGACCCATGGGTTTACCCATGTTTAGGCTTATTTTGTATGTATATATAGATGTCTAGGCCATATAGAGAAGTATTGGATGTTATATCTATGTGATCTAGGCTAAGTTCCAAGGATTGGATCTGTGTGATCAAGGCTTTGTGCATTCTGTGTAAGACTTGTGGAGGTAAGTGCAGGTCCTTGTAGCAAATTATGGAGATCTTAGTGTTGTAGCACAAGGAAGAAGGATCTAGTGAGCTACGTAGATCTTTTGTCTTGTGAGAAGTAAGGGTTTTGAGGCTCTGTTCTTGTAATCGATTGACTAAAGACTATAAAGAAGAAGAGTTGGTGGATGTAGACCCAAAGTGGGGGTGAACCACGTAAACACTGTGTTATGTGCTTTGTGCTTGTCTTAATGAGTTTATGTCTTATTTTGGTAAGTGATTTCATGTAGTTGGATAGATCTACTTGTTTTGTGCTTATTATATGTGGGAATTCTAGATCTGATCTACATGGTTGTTCTTAGTGCTTAATCTGATCCGTTTTCCTATGCTAAGCGCTCAATCTGATCTGTTTACCTATGCTAAGTTATTGGATATAGGAGGTTAATGTGAATATTGTGAGGCTTTGTTTTATCAGTGAAGTAGATAACGATTCTCTATTAAGGAACATAAGGTGCTAAGTGCTTTATTAGAGTGCTATAATCATAGATCTATGTCCCAGCTAAGGTTGTAGACACCTGAGTCTTGCAAGCACCCCTGCCTCTACCTCGGGTGAGAATTCATATGTTTCATAGGTGTTGTCAAAAGGGTCGGTAGTTAAGGTTTTGTTGGTTCGTTGTTGAAGCGTTGAACCTTGGGTCTGCCCCTATGCCAACACCCATGAAAAAATGTTTCTATGCTTACACTTACACAGTGATTCATTTACTTATAGAGGAAATTTATTTATATCCCTTGGTTTCTATATCATGTGTTTTACTGGTAATGATACTACGACCAGACATGTCTATTGACAGTGATCTTCCAATTGCAGTTTGACATGATTCCTTTAATAGCATACTGATAGCATCATTTATGTTTAGCGATTTCAATGATATCTGGATGATAGAATTTAGACATCGTGTATTTTTATTAGACAACAGCCTAGAATATGCAATAAAAAACGTGAACATGTGATTATGGTAGATATAGTATTTTTGTGAATCTTTGAAAACTAGTTAATTGCTTAAACCTTTTCCACCCCTTCACTTTACCGCACTCACCCACACTGCATTCCAGTCATACCTGTGACTGAGTTTACTTACGTTTTGATAGTTATTGTTTTCATTTCCCAACAATTCCTTTATATTTGTTAAACCTTTTAAAAGGGAACAACGATTATAGACCAACGATAATAATAATAAAAACCTTTTTAATTTTTATTTTATTTTATGATTTTATGACCGCATTCCCAGACCACAAAATTATTTGCTTGATGTTGGGAATGACAGCGAGGGTTGTTGTGTTTGTTGTGTTAATGGTGTTTCTTTATTAATACCTTACTGCACCTTACTATTTGACTGACCAAGTAACCTGGTGGGGGATATAAACAACATTGAAGAGTGGGTACTAATAAGCCTCATATTTTAGGTAGTGAAACCCCATTGATGGCTGTCACAGTCTTTTTGTGATTTGGCATTGCTTCCAACGTTACAATGTAATTGTAATGAACCTCAAATTCACCAAAAAAAATTATTTTCTATGACATAATTCAATTTCGTTTGAGCTTAGAAACTAAGAGAGATAAGATTTATTTCTGTCCGTAACGTCATTATTACACCAGTCTAGTTTACTTTGAAGGATCCCTTTTTTCCTCTACGGTTTATGCCATTAAACAATAGTCTAATTATGAAAATTTGAAAACTTAAAGTGTATGATCTTATGGTGAGCATAACTCTTAGAAATTATCGCGCTAAAAATTGGTTATTTCTATTCTACCTCTATCCCGGATGAAAATCCTCCATCGATTCTACTAGTCCATTCCTTATAATAATAGAGTTATTCCTATAACAAAAATTCCTACCATGTTACTACAGTTTTGTGGAAAACATAGGTCAATTGGGTTTCAGTGATTACTAATGACAAACATCATCACACAACAACTCCCGAATTGTGAAAAGATGAAAGGAAGGTAGTACTAGCACTTCAGGATTTCAGGGTTCTGGATTTCGTGATTTCAAATGCAAAACATTGACACACCACAACTCCTGAATTCTGAAAATTGAAAAGATGTGGCACCAACACTTCAGAGCTTCGGGGTTTGGGGTTTCGCTATTTCAAATACCAAATATCAACACACCACAACTCCCAAATTCCAAAAGTGTAACGAGTGTGGGACCAACACTTCAGGGTTTGGGATTTCACGACTTCAAAAGCCAAACATCAGCACATAGCACCTCCGGAATTCTGAAAGTGTAATGAATGTGGGACCAACACTTCAGGGTTTCAGGGTTCAGGATTTCGTGACTTCAAAAGACAAACATCAACACAACTCCCAAATTCCAAAAGTGTAATGAGTGTGGGACCAACACTTCGAGGTTTCGGGGTTCAGGATTTCATGACTTCAAAAGCCAAACATCAGCACACAACAAATCCTATATTCTGAAAGTGTAAAAAATGTGGAACCAACACTTCTGGGTTTCGGGGTTCAGGATTTTGTGACTTCAAAATCCAAACATCAGCACACAACAAATCCTAAATTTCAAAAATGAAAAGAAGTGGAACCAACACTTTGAGATTTCGGGGTTTGGGATTTCTCAACTTCGCACTTCTTGTTTTCATTTTGTTTTGCAACATTATTAAAATAGGTAAGTCTAAATATGAATAGTCGTAGTTGTACAACGTTGGGCAAAGGAAAAATTCTGAAATGAGAAAGGTGCATCCAGGATTCCTTTACTGTTAAAGAAGTTCATCTAATAGATCTATCATTGCAATTTATATAGTATAACTCTATGTTTTTGTATTCTCTTATTCGAAATACCTTTATACGGGTTAGGTTCACGAATTGTAAGGGAAACTGGTATAGTAGTCAATCTTCCTACCTCAGGTACAGATCTTTTTTCTACACAGTCTGTTTAATGAATAGGAAAAGAAATATAGTTTTCAAAAATCATAAAGTTGTCGCAGCATTATTCATACAGTTAGCCAAATTGAAAATAAATCAAAACCTCCACTCCTAACATGCAAATCCCAACATTGATTTGACTCAGAGGAAAAATAAGGAAAGAAACTAGCAATGGATCTACTTTAGAGGAAATTTTCTTCTAGGATTTATCCATGCATAACCCTTTCAACTATCATACAAAAATAAACGGAGCAATTCTATCGTCCATACGGAAAGGGATTGTTCGAGATTAGACTTTCCCTATATTCTTTGTCGGTCTTTATGTTTCATGAATTCAACCTGATTTCTCCTACACATTATTATCTATCAAAATTAGTAGATGCATTACATCCGTGATTGAATCATTCACCAGAGAATTGGAATTATTTCAGTTCAGATTTAATAAATACATGACATCAGATGAATCATTCGAACAAAAAATGGAAATCGTTACAGTTTCGATTTAATAAATATAATGCATCAGATATAAAATATTTTAGACAAAGAAGAAGTAGAGCACATATCTGAACCAGATCGTGAGAATACAAAGGGAACAGCCACATTCCTCCCAGCCGTAGAACAGGAGAGCCAAATCACTTGTCCAATTCACCCCCTAGCCTAACCATGAATCCATGAGGGAAAACTTGGAACCTCTTCCTCTGTAATTGTTTTTTTGTTTCAGAAGACTCCCCTTGCCTCACACTCAATCCGTAGTGTTCATAATAGCAAGAGAACTCCAAATATTTTTCCCCAGCATACTTGGCAATGTCCTGCCTCCTCGCATATGCTATTTATCAATTTTGCCCAGGTCTTTTTCCCTCCCTTGGGGGATTTTCACAGCTTTCTAAGCCCCTGATTTTTAGGGGTTGCCAATGGCCAAATATCTGATTTTCGACTTGTAATAATAAGCCCAGAGGTAGTTCCAACATGTTCCCCACTCATGGAGTCATGGTCAGCTGATTTTAACATCGTTTTTCCATTTGTCCTCCTGCAGTTAATATAAATATTTGGTTTTTATACAAGTGTCATAATCAAATAATTATTTGAGTCCAATCAGATCTCTACCCAACATTCATAATACTTAATTACAAATATCAAATTCGAACTTCGAAATTTCCATAAATGGAAAAAAAATTCCAAATTCGAATTTACTAAAAATGGAAATAAATTTTCAGCAAATTTAAATTTCCAAATATATTTTATTTTGCGGGATGTCACAGTAATAATGCACTCTCAGTTATTTTTCTAATAGAATCATACTGCAATTTTATTAGATAGTGGTAATGCAATTCTTGTTAAAAGACATCAAGGTTATTATATTGAAGGACAGAATGCTATCCTTTATTACCACAACAACCAAAAGTAATTAAATACCAATATGATTACAGATGGAATATATTGAACTATATGTATTAACCCTTAAAAATGATATCTTATATATATTAACCGTTACCCCTTTTTCTAATATTTATGGGTCATGTGTTAATATGGTTAAACTACCACTATCTTTTACTGCAAAATTTTGGTCATATGTGAACCTTTCTGAATTTTTTAAATTTTGTAAAATAGTTGTATTATCTTGTATTAACCATATCAACTATTTTNAATACGCGTTTGTCACTACATACCTTCTGAAAGAGGTGTGCGCAGTTCGTGTTGACCAGGATAATCTTGTAGCATTGATGTTTAGCGAATTCAACCTCAACGACATGAAGGTTTAAAACATGCTCACCCCACATAAGTATCTGATGAGAACCAAAGGAAAGAACCCAAATATTACCCTTCTATCATGGACCCAAAACCTCACGCAGTCCAACCTACTGAATGTTATGAAGATTCCGCACTTCGGGAAACACCAGGAGGTGAACGCTTGTGTCAAATTACTGTTGTCTTGCTATCATGGAGGTTATTTTTGGTTGAACCACCACATCATAGTGGATCCTACATTGATCAATCGGATCACAGGGCTAAGCATGCAAGGCCCCGACCCACATGATTTCTCCCTCAGAAAGACCATGGATCTCTCTATTGCCCAGAGGATAAAGGATACTTATAGATATGTAGAAAAGGGAACGTGACGCTACAAGGTATCCTCTATCCAGAGAGGCACACTGCACCTATCCTGGCAACTGATTGCAGGGAAATTAGTTCACAAGAATCGGCCCACCCAATTAATCAGATTTGTAGCCGACCTCGGAGGGAAGTACACGAAGGGCCTACACATGAATTGGGTGAAGTACTTGGTGAACTAGTTAGAACTAGACTACAAGGAAGCGCAATACCAAGGATATGAGTTCCACTTCAGTTGATTTCTCATCTTTATTGCGTTCATCACATGGGAGATGCTAGAAGGTGCGACCTTTCCGGACATCGATCTCTTTGAACCACTGACCTCGAAGTTTATTACGCTGTGGTACTCCAGCGACATGAACAAGCAGTGGTGATCAAATGCCATATTCCACACTTATTACAACCAGCTGAAGATCACTATCTAGTCTGAGCCTCGTATAAGCCTAAACACACTCCACAAGTTTAGACCCTTGATAAAATTCAGCGCAAACCACCATTTCATCTATATCACAGCGTCCGTTGATGAGCATAAAATATAGTTGCATTCATAGTACAAGATAATGGAGGAAGAATTAGAAGACATTACCAAGGAATGGTCGGTGGACCTCCTTGTTCCAGCGGACCTCACAGAGCTATCTAATATCAACAGTCTAGAAGAAATGCACAATACACCTAGACCAAGAAAGACCAAGAAAAATGAAGAAGCCCAAGATGTCCACAGTACCTCGGTGAAGACTGCTTCTATTTCACCTGAGCAAGGAGGTGATGATGAAGAGATAGATGGTGCATAAGTCAAACAAAAGAAAGGTGAGGTTACACTTCCTAGAGACGAGGAGCACCCCTCGAAGAAAATGAAGGTTTTCCCTCCGAAATTTTTCTCAAGGAAGAAATCGAAAGAAACTAGGACCAAATTTGAGACCACCCTCACCTCAGATGACTTTGAATTTATCATCGCAATGATGCTTCACTGGAGATAGCAGAGAAGTAGGAAGCTAAGTAGGAGGAGGTTCTCATTTGGATCAAGGTTGAACTTAAAGAAGTGCAGCAGGCACTATAGTCTAGCCACATAGTTTCTACTACACCTCTATCAGCAGGAACATCATAAATAGGAGATGAGCTAGTTCAACTCCACCGAATCATTGATACAGTCGAAGCTCTCCTTTGATGATCACAGGAGGAGATAGAACAAGGCACCCAGGCTTTGGTGTAATCACAGTAAGACCTTCTAGAGTAGTGCAGTACTGTCGAACGTTAGAAACTTACTCTGCAAGAGAGGTTCGATGAAGAAAAAGCCCAGATGCATAAAGAAAAGGAACTATTGCTCGCAGAGAAACTCAAAGTAAAGGAGATGGTCTAGAGGGAACTCCACTCTATGACATTCATTGAATTAAAGGCTGAAGAACGAGTTCCACAAAATGTGGCACAACTTGAAGATGTAATCGAATAGCTCCAACAATGCATAGAAGACTTGGAGCTCCGCACTGTGCCCGAGACCCCTCAAGATGTACAAGACCAAAGGGAAGCTACTGCACGCAGTGCAGTTGACATACTAAGAGCTCTTTCCTTGGAGTGCAATCAACTGAGTAGACGGAGAGCTCAAACATATGAAAACCTCACTGATAATACTGAGTTACAGGCATTGGAGTTGCAACTCCAAGAAGCGAAGAAGCACACAGATACACTACAGGCACAACTGAAGGCCCTGTCAGTTGTAGACAGAATGAAGAGGTCTCATGAACAATGTATAGCTCAGCAGTAGATCCATATGCTTCAAATAAAAGTAATGGAAGTCACTCAACGACTTCAACTTGTGCAAGATAAGGCATGTTTGTTTTTTACATAGGTTGAGGGCCAAAGAACAGAGCTAGAACAGGTCGTCCTCATAGCAGAACAACGCCTAGAAGGACTATTGAATGATGCAGTGATCTAGGATTTCACTAAACAAGAGGCCACAATAAAGAATAAATTTGAAGAATTTCAATCCAAGCTCGAGGCATTCGAGGCAGAATTGCTCAGACCAGAGTGCCTCGGGATGAGTCACAGGTGAGTGTTGGCAGCCTATTTTCCCTTAACCATGTTTTGGGAATTTCTTGGTCATGATGACCTATTTTGGAACTTTGACATCCTGTCGAAGGAGGAGCGCAAGAAGAATCAGAGATCACGAGATATTGGTCACCTTTTGGGGGTTTTGGGAATATGTAATGGGAAGGGGATGTTGACCCATGGGTTTACCCATGTTTAGGCTTATTTTGTATGTATATATAGATGTCTAGGCCATATAGAGAAGTATTGGATGTTATATCTATGTGATCTAGGCTAAGTTCCAAGGATTGGATCTGTGTGATCAAGGCTTTGTGCATTCTGTGTAAGACTTGTGGAGGTAAGTGCAGGTCCTTGTAGCAAATTATGGAGATCTTAGTGTTGTAGCACAAGGAAGAAGGATCTAGTGAGCTACGTAGATCTTTTGTCTTGTGAGAAGTAAGGGTTTTGAGGCTCTGTTCTTGTAATCGATTGACTAAAGACTATAAAGAAGAAGAGTTGGTGGATGTAGACCCAAAGTGGGGGTGAACCACGTAAACACTGTGTTATGTGCTTTGTGCTTGTCTTAATGAGTTTATGTCTTATTTTGGTAAGTGATTTCATGTAGTTGGATAGATCTACTTGTTTTGTGCTTATTATATGTGGGAATTCTAGATCTGATCTACATGGTTGTTCTTAGTGCTTAATCTGATCCGTTTTCCTATGCTAAGCGCTCAATCTGATCTGTTTACCTATGCTAAGTTATTGGATATAGGAGGTTAATGTGAATATTGTGAGGCTTTGTTTTATCAGTGAAGTAGATAACGATTCTCTATTAAGGAACATAAGGTGCTAAGTGCTTTATTAGAGTGCTATAATCATAGATCTATGTCCCAGCTAAGGTTGTAGACACCTGAGTCTTGCAAGCACCCCTGCCTCTACCTCGGGTGAGAATTCATATGTTTCATAGGTGTTGTCAAAAGGGTCGGTAGTTAAGGTTTTGTTGGTTCGTTGTTGAAGCGTTGAACCTTGGGTCTGCCCCTATGCCAACACCCATGAAAAAATGTTTCTATGCTTACACTTACACAGTGATTCATTTACTTATAGAGGAAATTTATTTATATCCCTTGGTTTCTATATCATGTGTTTTACTGGTAATGATACTACGACCAGACATGTCTATTGACAGTGATCTTCCAATTGCAGTTTGACATGATTCCTTTAATAGCATACTGATAGCATCATTTATGTTTAGCGATTTCAATGATATCTGGATGATAGAATTTAGACATCGTGTATTTTTATTAGACAACAGCCTAGAATATGCAATAAAAAACGTGAACATGTGATTATGGTAGATATAGTATTTTTGTGAATCTTTGAAAACTAGTTAATTGCTTAAACCTTTTCCACCCCTTCACTTTACCGCACTCACCCACACTGCATTCCAGTCATACCTGTGACTGAGTTTACTTACGTTTTGATAGTTATTGTTTTCATTTCCCAACAATTCCTTTATATTTGTTAAACCTTTTAAAAGGGAACAACGATTATAGACCAACGATAATAATAATAAAAACCTTTTTAATTTTTATTTTATTTTATGATTTTATGACCGCATTCCCAGACCACAAAATTATTTGCTTGATGTTGGGAATGACAGCGAGGGTTGTTGTGTTTGTTGTGTTAATGGTGTTTCTTTATTAATACCTTACTGCACCTTACTATTTGACTGACCAAGTAACCTGGTGGGGGATATAAACAACATTGAAGAGTGGGTACTAATAAGCCTCATATTTTAGGTAGTGAAACCCCATTGATGGCTGTCACAGTCTTTTTGTGATTTGGCATTGCTTCCAACGTTACAATGTAATTGTAATGAACCTCAAATTCACCAAAAAAAATTATTTTCTATGACATAATTCAATTTCGTTTGAGCTTAGAAACTAAGAGAGATAAGATTTATTTCTGTCCGTAACGTCATTATTACACCAGTCTAGTTTACTTTGAAGGATCCCTTTTTTCCTCTACGGTTTATGCCATTAAACAATAGTCTAATTATGAAAATTTGAAAACTTAAAGTGTATGATCTTATGGTGAGCATAACTCTTAGAAATTATCGCGCTAAAAATTGGTTATTTCTATTCTACCTCTATCCCGGATGAAAATCCTCCATCGATTCTACTAGTCCATTCCTTATAATAATAGAGTTATTCCTATAACAAAAATTCCTACCATGTTACTACAGTTTTGTGGAAAACATAGGTCAATTGGGTTTCAGTGATTACTAATGACAAACATCATCACACAACAACTCCCGAATTGTGAAAAGATGAAAGGAAGGTAGTACTAGCACTTCAGGATTTCAGGGTTCTGGATTTCGTGATTTCAAATGCAAAACATTGACACACCACAACTCCTGAATTCTGAAAATTGAAAAGATGTGGCACCAACACTTCAGAGCTTCGGGGTTTGGGGTTTCGCTATTTCAAATACCAAATATCAACACACCACAACTCCCAAATTCCAAAAGTGTAACGAGTGTGGGACCAACACTTCAGGGTTTGGGATTTCACGACTTCAAAAGCCAAACATCAGCACATAGCACCTCCGGAATTCTGAAAGTGTAATGAATGTGGGACCAACACTTCAGGGTTTCAGGGTTCAGGATTTCGTGACTTCAAAAGACAAACATCAACACAACTCCCAAATTCCAAAAGTGTAATGAGTGTGGGACCAACACTTCGAGGTTTCGGGGTTCAGGATTTCATGACTTCAAAAGCCAAACATCAGCACACAACAAATCCTATATTCTGAAAGTGTAAAAAATGTGGAACCAACACTTCTGGGTTTCGGGGTTCAGGATTTTGTGACTTCAAAATCCAAACATCAGCACACAACAAATCCTAAATTTCAAAAATGAAAAGAAGTGGAACCAACACTTTGAGATTTCGGGGTTTGGGATTTCTCAACTTCGCACTTCTTGTTTTCATTTTGTTTTGCAACATTATTAAAATAGGTAAGTCTAAATATGAATAGTCGTAGTTGTACAACGTTGGGCAAAGGAAAAATTCTGAAATGAGAAAGGTGCATCCAGGATTCCTTTACTGTTAAAGAAGTTCATCTAATAGATCTATCATTGCAATTTATATAGTATAACTCTATGTTTTTGTATTCTCTTATTCGAAATACCTTTATACGGGTTAGGTTCACGAATTGTAAGGGAAACTGGTATAGTAGTCAATCTTCCTACCTCAGGTACAGATCTTTTTTCTACACAGTCTGTTTAATGAATAGGAAAAGAAATATAGTTTTCAAAAATCATAAAGTTGTCGCAGCATTATTCATACAGTTAGCCAAATTGAAAATAAATCAAAACCTCCACTCCTAACATGCAAATCCCAACATTGATTTGACTCAGAGGAAAAATAAGGAAAGAAACTAGCAATGGATCTACTTTAGAGGAAATTTTCTTCTAGGATTTATCCATGCATAACCCTTTCAACTATCATACAAAAATAAACGGAGCAATTCTATCGTCCATACGGAAAGGGATTGTTCGAGATTAGACTTTCCCTATATTCTTTGTCGGTCTTTATGTTTCATGAATTCAACCTGATTTCTCCTACACATTATTATCTATCAAAATTAGTAGATGCATTACATCCGTGATTGAATCATTCACCAGAGAATTGGAATTATTTCAGTTCAGATTTAATAAATACATGACATCAGATGAATCATTCGAACAAAAAATGGAAATCGTTACAGTTTCGATTTAATAAATATAATGCATCAGATATAAAATATTTTAGACAAAGAAGAAGTAGAGCACATATCTGAACCAGATCGTGAGAATACAAAGGGAACAGCCACATTCCTCCCAGCCGTAGAACAGGAGAGCCAAATCACTTGTCCAATTCACCCCCTAGCCTAACCATGAATCCATGAGGGAAAACTTGGAACCTCTTCCTCTGTAATTGTTTTTTTGTTTCAGAAGACTCCCCTTGCCTCACACTCAATCCGTAGTGTTCATAATAGCAAGAGAACTCCAAATATTTTTCCCCAGCATACTTGGCAATGTCCTGCCTCCTCGCATATGCTATTTATCAATTTTGCCCAGGTCTTTTTCCCTCCCTTGGGGGATTTTCACAGCTTTCTAAGCCCCTGATTTTTAGGGGTTGCCAATGGCCAAATATCTGATTTTCGACTTGTAATAATAAGCCCAGAGGTAGTTCCAACATGTTCCCCACTCATGGAGTCATGGTCAGCTGATTTTAACATCGTTTTTCCATTTGTCCTCCTGCAGTTAATATAAATATTTGGTTTTTATACAAGTGTCATAATCAAATAATTATTTGAGTCCAATCAGATCTCTACCCAACATTCATAATACTTAATTACAAATATCAAATTCGAACTTCGAAATTTCCATAAATGGAAAAAAAATTCCAAATTCGAATTTACTAAAAATGGAAATAAATTTTCAGCAAATTTAAATTTCCAAATATATTTTATTTTGCGGGATGTCACAGTAATAATGCACTCTCAGTTATTTTTCTAATAGAATCATACTGCAATTTTATTAGATAGTGGTAATGCAATTCTTGTTAAAAGACATCAAGGTTATTATATTGAAGGACAGAATGCTATCCTTTATTACCACAACAACCAAAAGTAATTAAATACCAATATGATTACAGATGGAATATATTGAACTATATGTATTAACCCTTAAAAATGATATCTTATATATATTAACCGTTACCCCTTTTTCTAATATTTATGGGTCATGTGTTAATATGGTTAAACTACCACTATCTTTTACTGCAAAATTTTGGTCATATGTGAACCTTTCTGAATTTTTTAAATTTTGTAAAATAGTTGTATTATCTTGTATTAACCATATCAACTATTTT
>JZKD02S1788081.1:61799-72588 GCA_000966675.3 Picea glauca | reverse complement strand
TTTTCACTGGACTGATGAGGCTGAGAAGAGATTCAAATTGTTGAAGCGGAAGATTACGGAACAACCAGTGTTGGTGTTGCCGGATTTCCAGAAGACATTTCAGGTGAAATGTGATTCAAGAGGATTTGCAATCGGGGCAGTCTTGAGTCAAGAAGACAGACCAATAGCATATTTCAGTGAGAAGTTGAATGAGGTGAAATTGAAGTACTCCACATATGATAAGGAGTTTTATGCTATCATACAGGCATTGAAGAAATGGAGGCATTACTTGATACCAAAGAAGTTTGTCTTGTATAGTGATAATCATGCATTGTAGTTTGTGACTCAATAGGAAAAGTTGAATCAGAAACATGTCAAATGGGTTGAGTATATGCAGAATTTCACTTTTGTGATAAAACATATTTCTGGTACTACTAAAAAAGTTGTTGATGCTTTGAGAAGGAAGTGTTTACTGTTGCAGAAGTTCCGAGTCAAAATGTTGGGTTTTGATGATCTCAGGGACATGTATGCAAATGATCAAGATTTCAGAGAGGCGTACGAAGCAACTGAGAATCCAGTTCTTAGAGATAGAAGCCAATGGATGGACTACATGATCCAGGAAGGGTTGTTGTTTAGAGGCAATCAACTGTGTATTCCGAAATGTTCCATGAGGGAAAATCTATTAAAGGAGAAACACAGCAGAGGATTGGCCGGACATTTCGGTCATGACAAAACATTCGCAAAGATGAGTGAGTCATACTTTTGGCCAGGGATGCGATCAGAGGTTAAGAGATTTGTGGAGAGATGCATAATTTGCTAGCATTTGAAGGGAAGGAAGCAGAATGCAGGTTTTTATCAACCATTACCCATACCAGAGAGGCCATGGGATGCGATTAGCATGGATTTTGCATTGGGATTGCCAAGAACACAAAGAGGTGTTGATTCGATCTTTGTGGTGGTGGATAGATTTTCCAAGATGGCACACTTCATTCCATGTCAGAAGACTAGTGACGCGACTCACATCGTGAACCTGTTTTTCAAAGAGGTCATTCGACTTCATGGGTTGCCGAGGATCACTGTTTCAGAACGAGACACTAAATTCATAGGGAATTTTTGGAGGAACTTATGGAAGAAGTTGGGAACTAACCTATTATTTAGTTCAGCATATCATCCTCAGACGGATGGACAGACAAAAGTGGTGAACAGGAGTCTGGGAGACTTATTGAGAAGCTTGGTGACAGAACACCACAGCCAGTGGGACAGTATATTACCATAGGCAGAATTTACATACAATGACTCAGTGAATTGGAGTACAGGGAAAAGTCCATTTCAGGTTTTCTATGGCATGCATCCAAGAGGAATTTTTGAACTGAGAGATTTAGAAAAAACTGCAACTAGGAGCGCTAGTGCAGAAGAGTTCGCAGAGGCAATGAAGGAACTTCACAGCAAAGTGAAGCAGCGACTGTTGAATTCAAGTAAGGAATACAAACGCAGAGCCGATCAATATAAAAGACAACTTCAGTTTCAGGTTGTTGATCTGGTTCTATCACACTTGAGGAAAGAAACATTCCCGAGGGGAACATATAATAAGCTAAAGATGAAGAACATCCGGCCATGTAAGGTCTTGAAGAAAATTGGGACAAATTATTATGAGATTGAATTACACAATGGGATCGAAATATCTCTGATATTCAATATCTTTGATTTGTACCCATATAGAGCTGGACAAGTAGAGACTGGAACTGAGCAGCCAATGATCTAGTGGGTGGAACAGATGATAGTTGCAGAGAAGTCGTAGATGGAGTGCATACTGGACAAGAGAGTGAGCAAAAGGACCAGGCGAAAACAATACTTTGAGTATCGGGTCAAGTGGAAAAACCATCCAGTTGAAGATGCCAGCTGGGAAAGCGAGGCAGAGATCCAGAAGCATGGACAGACCATGCAGGAGCTCATGGATAGGAGCCCATGAAAATTTTCAAGCGAGGGAGTATGATGTAGGAGCATCGCCAACACATCAAGTGAGCCAGCGCAGAAGCAATTGGACAGCTGGACAAAGCCAGCACAAATTTTGAAAACACCTTGGAAGTTGTTACGTGAACATTAATGTGAAGATTTAATGAAGCGCACTTGTATATTGTAAATGGACCTTGAGCAGATTGCTCTCGTCCTTAGTAGATAGACGACATTTAAAGTAGTTAATGCAGGTAGATAGAAATTAAATTCTAGAATAGACAGTTGTAGAGCGCGAGAGGGAAACATGATATAGACACCCTCATTGTGCATTGTAAGATGATTGAATCATAAGAAGAGCAAGAGAAAGTAGAGATTTGTGTAAGAACACTCATGTACAGATACTTGAATTAATAGAAGAGATTGATTCAAATCCATGGTTTTGTGTATGTTCTCTATGTATTGATGTTGATATGCTCATGAATGTTTTCCTCCTGTTATACATTTTCTTTTATATGTTGTGTATATGATTTCATGTGTGAATTGAAGTCTGAGAGGGTGAAGGAATGAGTTTCAATTGTTTCTCTAATTGATCCAGAGAATTCTTGCAAGGAGTGCAGTCGAAATTGTCCACAAGGAATGCATTGATAGAGGGTTCAATAGAGATAACTTTTGTTCTCATCCATCCAGAAGTTGCAGTTGGACTCAGGAGCCGTGCAAGGAGTGCACAGGCCAAGATTTGTCTCAGAGTTGTGATTCTGAGTAGAGAATTGAGAGACTGCTGCTACAAGTGTGCACAGAGTCGGAGAGAATTCAACACTAGACGTGTTTGAAAGGTTGCCGCAAGGAGTGTGTGTAAGAGTTTCCTGAAGGACTTGAAGGTCATGGAAAATCTCAGGAAGGATAAGGCCTTCGAATTTGTTGAAGGACAGTGCAAAGAAAGTGTGCCTTGAAGGTTCAAGCAGGCATCGCAAAGTTAGACGAGTTCTGCGGAAGAACGCTTAGTCGTTTCCCAGATTTCTCAAAGGAGGAACGGATGATCGGAATTCTCCGAAGAGAATTCACTAATCCTCGTGAGCCATTAGATCTTGCAAAGGTGCAGGGGAGATATGGTGTCATATTTTCTAGAGGTTTGAAGCTCAGGAGGGGCAGAGCCGTTGATCAGGGCCATGAGGATCGTTAGATCTACACGTATATCATGTATCAGGGTTTCATGAATCGAAACTCCAAAACATTGCAACAAGAATCACGATATTGTGATACGCGATATCCCGATAGTTGAAGAACAGTGTGTGGGCTACAACGGAGTCGACGAGTGGAAGATAGGTATCACGAGATATCGGGGTCTCACAGCGAGAAGTCCCGAACATTAGACATTAGGAATCGTGATCTCACAAAGTCTGAATTCCCGACGAGGTGACGGGACCGTTGAAAAGTTAAAGCCATGAGCTCATCAGAGTTTCGGCACATCGGAACTTGGGAGTCGAAGAACCGAGTGCTTTATATTGCGAGTGGAAAAATCATGATAGAGCAGAAGTCCCGACAGGGTAAAGATAAGGTCAACGTTGAATGACATATCGGGTCTCGGTGATCCGAGAGTACAACGTTCCACCATTGGACCAACGAAGTCATGAGTTCTGAGTCCTCGATAAGTAAAGGGAGGGGGATCATGAGAAGAGATCTGTGGGTGTAGATTTCCCGATAGGGAAATAGAAGGACCGGTTAGTGTTCTTCGGTCCAAGAGAGAGAAGATCCTGTGTGCACGTGGACCTTCCGACCTGTAGGTGGTGAAGGGGTTGCATGGCTATAAAAGTCATCCTCTTTCCTGTCAAGAGTCACACCTTTCCGGGATTTTCTTGATCTAGTTTGGGTCTGTGTCATAGCAGTCTGTAGCTGAGGTTTGATTGCGACATAAATTTATTTTTCATTAAAAGTTTTTCCTCTGTTTTTTCTATAATAGAGCTTTTAGACAAGTTTGAGAGTTTGCTTCAATCATCTTATGTGTTATTTTCAGTAAATATTTGCAATTTGCGCTTAGGCCAAAAGTCATTTCTTGGTCTTTACTTGTCGTCATTTTTTCCTTTTTTCTTTTAAGAATTAAGAAATAAAAAATAAATCTCTTTTATTTCAGGGTTTGGTTTAAGTAGTTGGTTGTTTTCTTTAATCATCAGGAAAAATATTTCTTTCGTAAGTTCTTGACTAATTGACTTAGGTAAATAAGTAGCTCGTAGTCGAGTGAAAGATTTTTTTGAGTTTGTTGTTGAAAGATCTTTGAAAAAAAAAAGTTTGAAAAGTTGGTTAAAGAATTTGTATGTGCAAATTTGAATTTGCGAAGAAGTAATTTGTTTCCAGTTTCATTATATGTTCTTCTATTTTATCTCTAAAAAACATCATTGGTTTCACTTTCATTCCCTTTGACTTAAGACAACCACTAAAATTAATGATTAATTAACATAAACTAGACTTTATGTTTGTAGGGTCTATCAACTAGTCTAGGCTAGAGCCTTGATTTAGGATTGGAGAGGAAACTCTTCAAGGATGGAAAAACAAACATAAGAGTCTATGCTAGGGAGTGCTAAAATTCCAGTATCGTGAAAGTTATCTGAGACCCCCCTCTAACACAGGGGATAAACATGAGGTCACATGCGGAAAGGTAGCAGAGATAACCCCTTCAAAGCCAGACCAAGCATAGTGGGGAATGCATATAGAGGTCTTATCTTGGGATTATGTTGATCACATTTTCCACGGAGCTTTGTGGATCTCGAATCCATTTGAGGTCCTCAATTTTATTCCAGAACACTTTCTTTTGATACCCTTGATAGGTTTCGGGCTTGATACCATTCTCATTGCGGTCCACCTGACTGTCGACTGTACCTTCCTGGTGATTGTTTACGCGCTGGCAACCAAGTTGCCTAATCATTCTAGTGACTTACATAGGTGACTGTGGGGGTATACCACAATACCTACGATAGACATCGGGCCATGCTTTGATGAGTATACCCATAGGGTGCTTTTGTATTCGAGTTTCACTTGCACTGGTAAGTTGCTCTAGTGTTGGTTGTTGTAATTGTTCTT
The DNA here is from genome assembly GCA_000966675.3 of Picea glauca. Classification (NCBI taxonomy): domain Eukaryota; kingdom Viridiplantae; phylum Streptophyta; class Pinopsida; order Pinales; family Pinaceae; genus Picea; species Picea glauca. The sequence goes on along the minus strand of JZKD02S1788081.1, from coordinate 67,584 downwards.
CCAACTAGCTAGTGACTGCTTGTTTGATCTCAAAGGTACTTTTTCTAGTGCGTGTTGGTTTTCAAATGATTATAGATATCCCTAGTGTGTCTTTGATATTCTCACACAGTGGAGGCTCAAGAGTTTTGTCAGTCGTGAAGGATTTTGGGCCTGCCATTGGTTGACCTCAAACCCCCCCTCCCTACCACCACTAAGGAGAAAACTAGACTAGAAAGGGTCTTTTGAGACAACCAGGTTACAGGATACTGTGCCCAGCCCATATTTGAGAGAATAAAAAATGATTCTAGAGGATGCAACCATTTCATACCTTGGAGTGGAATCTCTTGGTCCGTACAAACTTCTGAACATTGATCTATCAATGCCTGTCGTCATACAGGTTTATCCTTACAAGCGCCTGATAGTGTCTCAAGAAGAAATGGAAACAAACACTGCTACTTATTCAGGGGATACTCATATTCCCTCCATAATTGTCACTACAAGGGGTGTTCCACATCCTAACCAACCGTCATCAGTCTAGGCCACTATGGTATCGACTGCTTCTACCTCAGGAAGTGGTCTGATGTCGTCTATGGTAGTGATCACTTATTCGTTTACCCAGAGTGTGATAGGCCCTCCATTCTCATACGAGATGCCTAGCTTTGGTACGAGTATTGTAATTTCCTCCTCCATTCTACAACCTTTAGGTCTAGGGGCAGGGAGTTCCAATACTCCTATGCAAGGCTCTATCGGGGGCACTTCATCTCCCTTTATCACTTTCCCTTATGGTGAGTTTCATATACCCCCATGGTACCCCCGTGCTCAGTGATGTTCATCAACACTTCGCTGGGCCAAACGTAAAATTTTTTGGAGCAGGTGGTCAAGAACTCCCTTCTTATAACATGCTGGTTGGTTCGACACCATTCTATTTGTTAGGCACATTTGGTCACAATGCTTTCTCGTCAGCTACCGTCTCGGTCAGGGGCAACCCCGGTTATGGACAACAACATCATGTACATGGTACTATTCCTGCACAGGGGGCACACTTAGGAACTCCTTCCTCACAAGGACCTTGGAATCTGTGGCAAGGACCAGTTCCCTTGTCAGGGATGTCGATCGGGGGTAACCCTTTCCATACCCAATGGAACCCCAGACAAGGATCAACACCTATGCCTGTCGAATCAGTAGGGGGAAACCCTTCCCAAAATCCTTGGAATGCAATGCAAGCCCATCCCTTTATGTCCTATTATGGGAATCATCTGATGACATCTCAACAAGTGCAGAATCTGTACGCTAGTCATTGCCATGTTTATTACCAGATCCCTGGCCAACAACCTAACGTTTCTTGGCAACTTGGTGCCAGTCAAACTCTAGGCTCTTTTTTCACTAGTTATAATACACAACCCAAATTATCATTTCTATCAACTCTGCACTTGCCAGACTTGACAAGGTTATTAAACGACCCCATATGTCACGATCCAAGTTGGCCTCCTATGCCGACCAAGTTTCCTTCAGACATCCCAAAGTTCAAAGCCAATCCTAATGAATATCCTCGTGATCATGTGACTACTTTCCACTTATGGTGCTCATCCAACTCTTTGAGAGATGACTCCATCCAATTGCAATTGTTTAAATGAACTCTCATAGGGATTGTTGCAAAATGGTACATCGAGCTCGACTTCTAATGATACTCTTCCTTCAGCAAATTGGAAATGGATTTCTTAAACCATTTCCAATTACCTATGATATATGACATCAGCACTGAATTGTTGGCCAACTTTGAGCAAACAAAAGAGGACCATATATTCGATCACAAATGAGAATGGAGATTCCCAAAGAGTTTGATAAAAGTGTCAGTCCCACCAACATTCCTGCTAGAGACGTTCCTTAAGTCTTTGGTACCCCAATTATCTAAAGGCATCGCAACATTCAGGGTGTTTTCCGAGGAAGACGCGATAATGAGATCTCAACAACTAGAGCTGATTTACTCTCAGTCTAGTTTACTTTACGAAATTTTGCTAGACACACAGAGGTCAATACTTGACAATACTAGACAAAGCTCTGGACCACATGCCGATGGAATTATTTGTTAAGCACAAACAAAGCTCACTGATCCATTGTCAATTCAATTGCAAAAATTGTCGATACAATAGGTAGCGGCTAGCCTGACCACCGGTTCAGCTATTCTCCCTACCCAAAAGTTGGATGTACATAGTGTGCAAACGACAAACCCGAAGACCACCCAGTAGCCTGACGAAAAGAAGAAACAATTAAAGAAGGGTAAGGGGGATAAGAAACCCACCAACAATGCTGGTAGGGAAGACACTGAAAAGAAGAATTCGAAGTATCCTTGTAAACTTTGCAAGGAGGACCACTTGACACATCAGTGCCCTTGACTTGTAGAGGCGCATAAGTTATTGGCACAACAACAACCTTCTGTGTTAAGGAACCTATTTCCCCATGGGAAAAACCTAACCTCAGCCTCTTCGAGCAATGAGGGGGGTAGTCAAGGACCCCCCTCGTCTTCGAGTAATCCTTCATCTGTGAAGCTATACATGATGAAAGGTAACGTTGACATAGCAACTAGGACATGTGACTATGGAATGCCAAGCACCTCTGAGAAGAGTAAAGAATCCAAAACCCCATCTCTTCCTCTCCAGATTGATAATATGTTGGGAGAAACAATGACACACATCCCAAAAGGTGTGTTCAAGAAAGATTCTCACAATATGAATGTAAGAGCCGCCCAAAACTACTCTGTGGTGGAGGATTTTTCACAAAACCCTTGTGCAATATCTTCTTTGGAAGTCCTCCAAAGTTGCCCTTCTCAGAGAAAGGATCTATTAGCTAACTTAGGATCTGTTAAGACTTATAATATGAGAACGATCATGCTTGATACAACCGACTTAAAACCTTGTCTTCCTTACCACATAAAATTTCAGATAGTAGTGTCTTACACCATGAAAAAGTTTACTCGGAACATTTTTTTCACAGTGGTTGATGAGGGCACCTCGACATGCGTGATGTCTTTGGTGTGTTGGAAGGCCATCGGCCAACCTGTTTTGTCTCCATCACCTACTCTTCTTATGGCCTTCGACGATCATTCTTTTCGACCACATGGGATTATCCCCTCTTTCCTCGTCCAGTTAGGGGGGAAAGCCATGTGCGTCGAAGTTGAAGTGGTCAATGCATCTCTCGACTACAATATCTTGTTAGGAAGGAGTTGGACCTATGCTATGAAAGCAGTGGTTGCAACAGTTTTCTGGGTCTTGTTGTTTCCACACGAGGACTGGATCATGACCATTGATCAGTTATCCTTCTCTCGTCCTAACCCTTCATTGGGGGTATCCATGGTTCCGCTGATTAACAACCCTCAACCTGACATCGTAAATGTAGGGGTTGGTTTGTGCCCACCTTTGATGGGTACTTTCGATTACTCACCTCTGACTGGAAATGTCCATTTCATTTTGGTTGTCCCTAACCAGCCTCGAGCCAAAAAATTTCAACTCTCGTTGTTTCACATGATGTACTTTAATTACCCATGGAATCTTCCTTCCCCATTAGCCACGATAGAAAGGACAAAGAACCATGGCATGGACATGCATTTGTCTGCAGCAGAAGTTGCATACTCGATTATTCAGCAAGCTTCCGCCGACCCCAACCTGACTCTCGCACAAGAGTTAGATCCGGTGCTCTAGCCTATTTGGGCTCAAGTTTCCCTTGTTGATACAGATTATTTAGACTTAGTCTCTCCCTCAGACAAGGTTATTATTGAGGAAATGACTAGTCCAGATAGACCCTGGGATGATCTTCATCATAAATCTTACTTCCTCCTAGATTTAAGACGAATTGAAGTAGGAGAATTCATTTTGACTATGAATGGAGATAAATCTTGTCCTATCAATCCTTTGGCAATGCACATTATTTATGCTGAAGGAAATATGGCAACAATAGCTGAAACGATACCCATTGACATCTCCAGAACCCCTGGCATCATGGAGAATATCTTCGTTGGAGCATATTTCTCCCTCGAGGAGATTCAAATCTACATGTATTTATTTAAATAATTCTGCAACGTGTTTTCCTAGTCTTACGAGGAAATTCTAGGCATATATCCAAGAATCGTTGAACATGAAATCATGACTTATCCTGATATTAAGTCAGTCCAATAGAAGCTTTGTCCAGTCAATCCTAAGAAAGCAACAACTATTAAGGATGAGGTACAGAAACTACTTAAATTTGGTTTCATATACCCTGTCCAATTAACTGAATGGGTGTTGAATTCTATGCCAGTCAATAAAAAACAGGGTATGATTCATGTATGTACAGACTTCCATGATTTGAGCAAATCCTTCCCAAAAGATAATTTCCCCATGCCATTTATTGACCAGATAGTCGATGAATGAGTCGCTTGCGAGGCCTTTTCTTTCATGGATGGTTTTTTTGAATACAATCAGATACAGATCAAACCCGAAGACCAACACAAAACCGCTTTCATTTGTCCATGGGGTACATTCGCTTATCGGAATATGCCTTTTGGTCTAAAAAGTGCTGGAGCTACGTTTCAGCGGGCCATGTCTTTTTCTTTCCATGACCTCAAACAAATAGTCGAGTCTTATCTCGATGATTTAGCATCACAATATCGCAAGAGAGATGATCATCTGGCACACCTCTAACTTATCATTGAACGATGTCACTAATATTGAATCCGCTTGAATCCAAACAAGTGCAGTTTTTGTGTCACATCGGGTCGTCTTCTAGGTTTCATAGTTTCGACAATAGGGATCATGGTCAATCCTCTAAAGGTTGAGGCAATAGTTTAGTTCCCTCCCCCATGCAACATACCTCATCTTCAGAGTCTGCAAGGAAAAGCAAACTTTTTACGGTGTTTCATCGCAAACTATGCCAAGATCACAAAGGGTTTCATGCATTTATTGAAGAAGGATGTTCCTTTCCATTGGGATGAAGTCACTCAATGCTCTTTTGCAGCATTGAAATGTGCCCTCACATCGAGCCCTCTGCTTCGACCACCCAATTATAATAAATATTTCTTATTGTACTTGGTCGTTGTGGAGTCGACCATTGGTATGGTCTTTGTTCAGGAGGATGATCTTCTCTCTGAATACGTGATTTATTACCTGAGCCGCGGCCTAGTTGGGCCGGAACTCAATTATTCCCACATTGAAAAACTTGCATTGGAAGTAGTCCATGTTGTCCAACGGTTCCGTCATTACATCTTGTTTTTCAAGAACACCTTCATTGCCATTGTGAATCCATTTCAATATGTATTGACACGATGCGTCATCGGTGGAAAGATCAGTAGATGGATTGTTATCCTCTAAGAATTCTATTTGGATTTTGTTTTGGAGAAATCCAAAAAGTCGATGGTCTTTGCGGAAGTAATTTCAAAACTTCTGATCGAATCAGGTTGTTTTATACCCGACGAACCACTTATCAAAGGAGACATGTTTTTGATCGCATATTTCAACCCCTAGTATGGAGATGTGCTTATCTATCTCCAGACTTTGAAGTACCTGGCCTTTGCTTCTCGTGATGAGGGGTGTTGTATATGCCATTAGGCCAAGAACTATCTCATACTCAAGGACACTTTGTATCGTCGAGGTGTAGATTGCATCCTTAGTCAGTGTCTGACTCATGAAGAAGCGCAAATCATTCTTAACGATTGCCACATTGGAGCATGTGGGGGTCATTTGTCTGGGTTGTCAATAGCCCAAAATATTCTATGAGTCGGTTACTTCTGGTTGACATTAATCAAAAATTGTGTTGAATCAGTTAAGAAGTGCCACCC
>JZKD02S1788081.1:39381-61789 GCA_000966675.3 Picea glauca | reverse complement strand
AGAAGCTTCTATTAGGTCTTCTTACATCTTCCTTAGTCTATTTTATTGAAAGGCCTTGTTAATATTGACCTTTATTACATTTGAATATATTGTTCTACCTGTGTGCGGGTTAATACCCTAACAAGATCTCTTCTTTGTTGAAGGTTGCCCCCTCGAAGAGGCAAGTGAACATTTCTCTCAGTAATCAAAGTGCTCTTTTTGGTGTTATTCTGGTATCATTTTGGTATTATTGTGGTGTTGTTCTGGTTATATTGTTGCATATATTCCATTTCTGGTATTTTATTTATGTTTTGCATACTTTTTATATCTGAAATATTACAAAACAAGAGGGTTAGGGTTTTGTTGCTAAAGAAAAAACTTTGACTGCAACTGCAACTATAACTGATAAAAATCCTCCCAATCTATCTTCCATCAGTTAGACTGTATGAATATAGTGTGGGACCATGACCTTTTATAAATAATAGGTGCACTCGTTTAACCATAGAAAATATAGAAATATTTCCACCCAACCATAGAACGAAGCCACCCTCGAGCACCTTAAACTTCACAGAGAGAATAATTTTGAAAGAAAACCCTAGATCCAAAATCTAATCAAGGTAGCATACCAATCTCTAGAGCTAGTGTACCAAGTAGAAAGTCCAAATGATAACCAAGAGAAATTCGAATCCTAAAACTAAAAATACTAGTTGTAGTAGCTACAGCTTCAGCTACTCTCCAAACTTGTGCACTTACTAAACTTCTTCAGTTGTGAGTTATGCGTGCCCAAATGAGCTCTAGAATCCTGTATTTATACTACTCTTCCTTAGTTGTCTAGGCCAACTTCTCTTTCTAGAGGCTAAAAATGCAATATTAATTATATTCTTTAGCCAACTTGTCTTCTAGGGTTATGTCTAATGCTTTAGGGTTTCTTCTTGCTTCTTGGAATATTCCATTCTTGTTAGGGTTACACATGGAGGTTTAATACCTCCTACAGCTACCATAATATCAAAAAGGCATACCCATGTTCAGGTGTGATTACAAGCATAATGACCAATCAAGTACATTGGAGATCCATGAAGAATTATATATAGAAAGCATTGATCATGGCCACTAAAAAGATACATAGTGGATCCACGTAAAAAAATATCATATCCATGAAAGTGATATAGAGTGGATCTATGTCTCAAAATCAGTGAGGGATATCTAGAGGCCAGAGATGGATAACTGATCCTTCACAAGAACTGATGTGAGAAGCGGTATTTTCCAAATGCAACTTGGGTAGAAACATAAAAGGGAGTGGTGCTACTACATTCTCAAAGTCTTCAAATCAATTCCCTCGGTAAAAGTATACACCATATGAATAGATGTGTTGAATTCAAACATAGTGAGACACTGTTTGATTACTAGTCACTAATGTATACCATTCACTAACAAAAGAAAACCCACCGATAATGATAATGGGTGTCAAGGTACATAGTACAATATAATAAGTGTGAATGGAGGATTTGATGTCAAAAACCTAGTAGAATCGATCGATAAGGGGACATTGATGTATTCCAACTGTCAATAGCGAGGGAACCTTCCACTGATGACTGGAAGACGAAAGGTAATAATAATGACTCTAGATCCCATTCCCAGAGCAATATGTGTCGAAGTTGATATGAATATATATGTTGAAAGGATGGAATTGAGTCATCCCCCATAAACCAACATGACGAGTAGAAGAAGTGAAAATATTTGGAAGAAATCAGATGAAATATTGAAAGGGACACCATGAAGTATGTCTCCTGCATGCACCAAACATAAATAATACATGAAAGATACCCTATGCATAACATACAATAATGAATATTCTCTATTACAACAAGGAAACCACCAATGAAGAAAAATGGAATCCAAGGTATTGCATGAAACCCAATGTGTGAATGTTTTTCTTGCTATCGAATGCAAGGGAAACCAATAATTTGGAGACCAATGATGGAATGTCATCTATTGAGAACAAGGACTCCTATCAATGATGTAAATAGGGCTAGGGTGCAACTCTAGGTCAAACTCTCAGAGAAATGTGACGTAGTCGATAATAGATTAACCCGTTGACAAGAAGTCAATGGGGACCCTCCATACTAGTAGGAGTATAGGAAAAACATACTCTTGATTTTGAGAAGTACATGACATACGCGAAAGTCGACTTACAAAGTCAAGAATTCTATAGAATGGCTGACACAGGCTAAAACTTCCTCTGAACAAGAACATGACACAATATGTGACTTAGGAAGCATGGAATGAAAATGATCATTGACATAAGTGTGTGATGTACGAGGCAATGATATAATATCCATAGTGACTAGAAGAATAGCCAATCATAGGAGTAAAAACTCCATGTAACTGGTTCAATTTCCTAGAGCCATACTAAATCAAATTGGTGAGACCCGACTCAAAACATTGTGATTTGTTCAGAGGAAATTTTATTTCTTTCAATAATGGTATAGAAGACTCATTACCACTCTTTTTTTGTTTTTTCTTTTTCATATTTGAAAGCGTAAAAAAGAATAAAATAATGTTAGAGGACATGGAGGAAATCAGTTTCACCGGAAATAAAACTAGTTACAAGCATAAGGAACATACATATGATCAATGAAAGAAACCATGTGCATGATATGGACACTTGGGGGAATGTTTCCTCCTAGGGTGCATGTTTCAAATTTAAAAGGAAGATCGAAAGGCTCACTACTGATGAGAATGCATAATCAAATGGGTGAGAAAAAATAAGATGAAGTTGACATTAGGCTCAAAAGCACAAGTGATAAGTATGCAATGTAGTTACAACTTGAACAAAAAAGTATGGTATCCCCTTAGGTAAATATATAGAATAATATTGAGAATAATATCAGGTGTCAACACAATGACATGATGGAACTAACAAGACTCGCAAGCCGAAGAAAATTTTCAGCATGGGCACCAAAAGGAAAAACAAGGTGCTATCTAGGATGCCCATCATGGTAGGCTCTACCATGAAGATAATGACACTAAGTATCAGCGGGAAAGCCTTGTGTCTCTAGTAAGTGGGGTTGACCCTAAGGAGACTATATAAAAGGCCACTGATTATGCATAATGCAAGACATAAATGATCCTACCCTATATGCCAGTGATGAGATATTACCTGATAGAGTCAAAACAATTGAGCTAGTGGATACCAAAACACCATTCTAATCATCGTCCCAAAAAAATATCATCTCAAATGGTCATCTCATACAAAACAAATGCAGTTCATTAGGTTTTTTTTAACTACATAAATAGTAAAAACTATGTAAAAGTGGGTAAACAATTGTTTATAATAGGAAAAATTAACCCAAATAACATTCTATTGTGAATTTTTACCTGATTTGTGCAAGTTGACAGAAAAAACTTTCGTAACTTATGGAGATCAAAACTAGATCCATTGGAGTCAAAATCATGTACCGCCTGAACTAGGTAAGCAAGCACTCCTCTCTCTTCATTTTCATCCAATAGTTTTTCAATTTTTGCAAATTTGCATTTAGCATTTTGAGTTTTCAAGGAGGCACAGGCTCATATGCACCTAGGCCTATATGCACCCTCTCTTAATGAAAACCACGCATATATGTGACTTTCATAATAGAAATGAGCATATATGTACGAAACCTTTGAAAAAATGAGAATTAACTCCTCTTTTTGTCTTGCAGAGCTTTACAATGGAAATTGAGTAGAGAGAGAGTGAACATGAAGACATTGAATAAGAAATATTGGACAACTTAGAGGCATTAGAATCCCTTCAAAATTGTGTATTGAGAAAATTATATGAGTACCCAAATAGGAAAGTGGAAAAAATACTTTTAGAACTCTTGTTTAGTTATTGGGAACCAAACGAAGATGCGTTCAAGATGGATGGTCAATCTCTGAAACTAGAGGTTGAGGATATTTACTTCATCACATGGCTCTCTCGATGAGATGACTTAGTAAACCTTTGAACCCGAGGGGGAATCTATATGATGATTGATTATTAGATTTCATCTTACTGCACCCCTGGAACACAATAGGTTGGGATGTAGGTCCCAATCCGTAATATAGAGGGCCTAATTCTGAAATTCATTCTACATAAAATTACTAGGATCACAAGATCCACTACTCTACACCAGGCCTCTAGACTACAAATTTTCTATGCGGACGAATGTTTACATCAAGTTATATATGTTGTGAGTGGGAAATCCCCCTATGGAATAGCATTAAGGGTTCTATAATGCATGCAAAAATGACCTAAATTCTCCTACTTCTTACCATCATCCCAATCATGAACCCCATTATTCATATGTAAATATAAGGTTAAAAATACCTAGTTATTGTACCTTAGTTTCTGTGTTTGATGACGATCCTTTAAAGTTCATTCGCTCCTTGATTACAAATCTCCTCCCAAATCTGACTTGCATTCATAAATAGACATACAAAGAAATACAAACATGCATATGATCTATGAACTAATGGGTTATAGATTCTATCAAAATATAATCAATATTAAACATTAAAAACCTCATATGGTGGGACGGGAAAAGTACTTCTTTTATTAATCTCACAAGAGTAACATACAATAATGAGATCGACCACTTCTCCTCGAATCTGGTCCTGATATCCTCTTCAACTGTGCTCCAACTTCTTTTCTATATGGTTCTCTTCATACAATGGTTGCAAAAGGTTGGGGCAAAGGGAATGCAAAATTGGGTAGAGTTTGTTTACAATTATTTTCCTCTCCCCAAATGGAACTCCTACCCCTTCTTTTATAGGATGAAAATGGCTAGGGTTTTGGTTGAATGACTGGATGTACGCGGTCAAACGGTTTTAGGAAAATTACCCAGAAATTTGTATTACATCTGCAACTTTCTATTTTTTGTGCTTTTATAGTTATACACACGTGCAGTAGTGGAGTAGGGCACGTGTTCCTTAAAAAAAGTGTGTTTCTAAGAAGTTGTTCAGTAGTGTCTTGGAAACAATGGAAAATGAGATGGCCTGATGCTAGGCAATCATGTCTGGTGCAAATTAGCATTATAACAGATGCCCCCTAATGTGTGAGGTTAGAAGAGCATCTGATGACCGAAATACATTCTCAATCTTCAACAACGTATGAAACAAGTGAGCCTAAGGACCTGAGTTCGGGAGGTGCCATCTGAAAAATAACAATTGTCTCACCGAGGCTAGCACACCCATGCTCGGGATGAAATAAAATCATGGCTTCCAATCACATACACTCCATATCCATGTCATATAACTATATAAAGTGTAGCCGTGAGAAATACATAGTAGATCTACATCTTTAAATCAAAAATATATACATGTATAGTATCCATCTTCCAGAAGTTAATAAGGCCTGATGGTTGTAGATGAGGACTTCAGAGCTCGAGAAACAACTTCAAAATCTTCATAACTTGGGTAGGAGTGTAATATGAGTGTACAAATTCACTACCCAGAGGTCTTCGATGGCGTGTCAAGAACTGACTAGAGGATCTTGATGATCATGCTGAGTGCTTCATTGATTTCGAACAAAGACTTGATTGGGCTTTCAGGATGGTCGGGTATGAGGGTAAGGGACAAACTGCAGAGGGGCCAACTCAATCTTGGTAAAAACTTCCCTTGGACAATAGAACAACAAAATATGAAACTTAGGAAGCATGGTATTTGACATAAGTCTATGATGCAGGAGGCAACACAAACTCTCCAAATGTTTGGAAGAATAACAAAATAGAGGAGGACATAGCTCTATGTAGTGAGAACAACTTCCTAAGGTCAGGTTAAATCCAAAAGATTGACAAACAAATGGAAGGATGTGCTTTGTCCAAGGGCGGCTCATTGTGTTGCCAACAAAAAGATAATACTTTTCCCTTCTTCTTTTTGGGGTATATTTGATTTTTTTGTCTTTTTCAATAATTTTGGAAAGCTTGAAAAAGAATAAAATAATGCTATGTTACAAAGGAGGATCGGGTGTCATAGACATACTAGCTCCAAACCCAAGGAACACATGGATGATCATAGAAAAAGGATATATGCAGGAAAAGGACACTCGGTAAAAATCCTCCGCGGGCCAAGGTGTCAAGATGCAGAGGCAAAGTGCTACAAGGATTGCGTATGAGGCATGCTTCAGATGGTTCAATTAAGGGAAACATGGAGTTGGAATTAGGCTAAAGACGCAGGTATGCAAATGTGATTAATAAGACACAATGGTAACGTCCTTCGATGTGGTTTTAACGAGACCAGAGACGGTAATCTCAATGGTTTTTTATATTTAGAGAGTCTGAAAAAATGTAAAACGAGACTCCACCGGGGTACCTTTTTCGAAGGTAGTCTAGTTAGTTTGAAAAGGGGGTAAACTAGAACCAAAAAGGCGTCTATTCAAACCCATTTTAACGAGTGTGATAAAGACAAGATCACTCGAATTTTTTTTCATGTTTAAGGAGTATGAAAAAATATTAACTATGGACTCCGTATGGGATGTTCTTATGGACCATTTTAATGAGTGTGAAGGAATAAGGTCACCCAACGATCTTTTCAACTTTAGGGAGTCTGAAAAGAGCTTAACTATGGACTCCATGGGGGTTCCCTTTTCGTAAATTTAGTCTCTCAGGCCCGAAAAAGGGGTAAAATTATACCTGAGAATACTCTTCTAGAGAACCAAGGCTCCTAGAGTATATATGTTTTCGTACAGTTGACCATATGGACCAAAAAAGGGGTAAATTACCACCAGAAAGACCTGCCTTCAAATTTCATTTTAGCGAGCCTGAAGGTCAACAAGATTACTCAACAATCTTTTCATTTTTAGAGGGTCTGAAAAGGGTTTAAAAGAAGAACCGTTCTGTTTTGGGAGTCCTGAGGGTGAGGTCAAGCGAGATAATGAATCGTGCAAATGAGGCTCATACTCGTAATCAAGAAAAACTAAAAGGACTCCCCAGCCTATAGTCATTAGTGACAACATGGACACTAAAATGCAACCAGGATCTACCTAGGGCACCCATGTATAGGTAGGCTCTACCACTAAATTACGACACTTCTAGAGAAAAAATAGGGTTCCACATTGTAATTCGGTGGGATCGATCCTATGACAAAGTGAAAAATACAACGAGGTGCAACCAGTGGAAGTGGAAACCTATCTTAGATGCACAAAGTTGAAAAAAATGACTTTTCACCAAAAGACCTTTAAAATGAGCCAAATTGCAACAAAAAAAAAATTTCCAAATACCCAAAGTAAGACTTATTGTAACATCCCCTAAGAAACTCTTGAACCATATAAAATGATTTTCAAATTAGAAGAAACGACAAAGGGGTGAAAAAAACAACGAAAAGTGGCTAAAAAGTCTATAAATAGAAGCTGATAGCTCATTATTACCATTGCCAATTGAGAAATTGAATAAAAGAAAAACAAAAACCTTTGTGAAAAGAGTTGATTCCAGGAGCCTCAGTGGATGAAACAAACTTCCGCTTGGACCAAGTAAGTACATACTAACCCCTCTTGCAATTCAATTCTTCCTTTATGCATTTAATTTTGTTTTTTGGAGGGGTGCTAACCTTTAAAAAAATCATCCCTATGTATACGTGGGCTATCCTATGAAAAACTATGTGTGCATGAGGGTAGGAGAAAATTTTCACATGTACACACATGAATGTGCACACTACAACCCGAGTGTACCCTCCATTTTGTGTAAAATTTTAAAAAATGCAAGAGTTAACCCTCCTGAACTTTGTCTATTACAGGATGTATGTTCACCGGAGAGAGAGAGAGCATGAGGACATTTATCTTATGGTCAATGAGGACCCTAATGCTCTTGCCGCATTGTTGCAATGTGGTTTGTTAAAGTTTTTCCATTCTCCTTTCATGCGGGCACAACCTAGGCTACTAAACACCTTGGTTGATTATTGGCATCTTGACGCAGAGCCCTTCATGCTTGAAGGATAGTCGTTGACTCCAATGATCGAGGATATCTACTTTCTAACTGGCCTCTCAAGGAGAGGGGAACCAGTCAATTTTCACACTTTTCCCTCCAGGCCTCACAACATAGCAGAGCTGATTGGACTCCATTGTGAATATGACACAGAAACAATGGGCACACAGGTGCTGATAAGAAAGATTTCAAACTTAGAATTGAAAGTGATAGTGTTTCTCATTGGGAGGATCACTGGGTCTATGTCTTTGCATCAGGCTTCCAAGGTGCACACGAATTGTGCGGTTTAGTGCTTAAATGCATAAATTTTTGACTGGAGCACCACATTACTAGAATGTATGAAGAGGCAGCTAACAGAGTGCCAAATGCGGAGACACAAAAACTTTGGGTTTGGGACTATTATTTGTGCTTTCTTATTCTTCGAGAGTGCTTAGTTTCATTCCTGGAGAGATGATACAAGGGCATGAGGCCTCTCACCCTGCGCTATGTAGATGGGCAGCGTTGTTTCCATGACAAGGGGGAGGAAGGACTATTGAGGGCTTCAACGACAAGTTTTTTGCTTGGTGGGTGCGATAGACTCTGGCCATAGAGGACTACCCCTATGTCGGGATCAACTTCTCTAGAGATCCTGAGATGCTGGTACCTCCTGAAGAGGAGCGAGGAGAGAGGGGTAAGTTTTTTTTCTATTTTCTGAAGTTATTTAATTTTTATGTTTTTTCAAATATATCATTTTTTTGTATACCAGAGTATCTAACACGTATGTCTTTGTTATGTGAAGATGTGGGGCCAATGCGTCCAACAAAATTTGCAAGGACAAGGCAATGTCCTTGACCAGAGGTGGGACCATCCACAGTTGGTGGACCAACAACAGCAGGGGGACCTCTAGCTGGGGAGGTCGAGAGAGTTTTGAGACAGGTAGAGTGGAACCTCATCGTTCTTGCTCAGATAGTCCCCATGGTGGAGATCAAGGATCTCCCACCATCCATGCAGAATCACGTTGCTGGGGTATCATGGACCTGGGTCCATCTTTTTCGGTGTCTGGCTAACACCATTATTCATTACGGCAGGGNGTGGGTGCGATAGACTCTGGCCATAGAGGACTACCCCTATGTCGGGATCAACTTCTCTAGAGATCCTGAGATGCTGGTACCTCCTGAAGAGGAGCGAGGAGAGAGGGGTAAGTTTGTTTTCTATTTTCTGAAGTTATTTAATTTTTATGTTTTCTCAAATATATCATTTTTTTGTATATCGGAGTATCTAACACGTATGTCTTTGTTATGTGAAGATGTGGGGCCAATGCGTCCAACAGAATTTGCAAGGACAAGGCAATGTCCTTGACCAGAGGTGGGACCATCCACAGTTGGTGGACCAACAACAGTAGGGGGACCTCTAGCTGGGGAGGTCGAGAGAGTTTTAAGACAGGTAGAGTGGAACCTCATCGTTCTTACTCAGATAGTCCCCATGGTGGAGATCAAGGATATCCCACCATCCATGCAGAATCACGTTGCTGGGGTATCATGGACCTGGGTCCAGCTTTTTCGGCATCTGGCTAACACCATTATTCATTACGGCAGGGCCAACAGGCCTCGCCCTTAGCTTGTACTCGACTTATTATGTGTCGAGGGAACCTTTTGTATATTTTTGAGGGCATAAGCCCCGTGACTCTTTATTGAACACATATTGTTTGAGGTGTTCACGCCCACTTATGTACTCTGACACTTTGCAATATATATATATATATATATATATATATGCGTATTCACATATTTTTGTCTTTTATTGATTACATTTATTTTCGAATGTATTTACATGTGTGTGTGTTTCTTAAATGTGTGCAAGATGCCAATCTAATATATGATTAGCTAGAGTATCTGTAACATGATTTAATCTCCTAGTAACATGGATATACGTAATGTAATCAAAGATTTGTTCTAAGAGACGTACCCTAAGGAACCGTCGTTGTAGACTAGGATCATGAACATGGTAAAATTAATTTAACTGAGACACAACCAACTGAGGATTCAAATAGACTCGAAGGTGAGAGATACCAAGCGACAAAGCGTCACGAAGAAACTCAAGAACTGTGTTGTATTCGATGACATTGTTTGTGTTGTCACCTAAATAGATACCTCTTGAAGATAGCAACTGGCCCTGAGGTGTGAAAATCACCCAAGCTATGAAAGAAAGCCTCTGAGTGTGCCGACTAGCACCGTCCATGAACCCAACAAACACCTATGATTCACTTGACATCTGCCACAGTGAAAAATATAACATCAATAATGACACTTCCATAAAACCAAAAGACAAAACTAAAAAGTAATAGTAAAATGACTATACATATGTTACATAAATTCACCCAAGGAGACCCACCTATGAGTAAAATTTCTTGAGGTAGAGCCCATTTCTAGACTCTACCAAAACATTTCCCTCAAAGTCCACCATACAATAAATGTCCTTCTATAGTACTTCTTTTACGATGAAAGGTCTGAACCACATGGGTTTGAAATTTCCTACCCCCAAGGGGTCCTTATATTGGTCATATACTAGGAAAAGATCACCTTTAGAGAAAATCCGAGGATGAATGAACCAATCATACTGACACTTGAATTTTTGTTTGTGAGCCTCGTTAGACAAGGTCGCATAACGACGCTGCTCATTGAGATGCTCGAGGTATAGTAAACGCTCGTCAAGTGGTGAAGTGTCCTACAATAACTGTACTGCCAACTTTAGAGATGGGATCTGGAACTCTATGGGTAAGACTGCTTCCAGCCCATAAATGAGTTGAAAAGGTGATAAACTGGTTGGAGTCTTAACAGATGTTTGGTAAGCCCAGAATGTTGAGTATAACATCAAATGCCAATTTGACTTGGTCGAATTGATCGTTCGTTGTAGAATGGTCTTAAGATATTTGTTTACAGATTCCACCTAACCATTCACTTCTGGGTAGTAGGGTGATGAATGCTCTTTCTGCAACCCAAGATTTGACGTTAATTCGGTCATCATTTTGTTCTGAAAGTGACTTCCTTGGTCAGTGAAAATCTCTCTTGGGATGCTGAACCTTGATATTATCCGGTTGAAAAAAAAGAGAGATGATGTATCCTTGTCATCTTTAAACGTTGGCATAGCTTTGACCCACTTGGTGAAGTAGTCTACTGCTACAATGATATAGAGGTACCCCCTTACTGAATGGGGGTTTCATGTAGTGTAATCAATCATGCATTTAGTGAAGGGACCAATAGTAATAATAGGAAACATGGGAGCAGGGTGTGCCCTCATCTTCCGAGAGAATATATGACACGGGTGGCACTTCTTAACTGATTCAACACAATTTTTGATTAATGTCAACCAGAAGTAACCGACTCATAGAATATTTTGGGCTATTGACAACCCAGACAAATGACCCCCACATGCTCCAATGTGGCAATCGTTAAGAATGATTTGCGCTTCTTCATGAGTCAGACACTGACTAAGGATGCAATCTACACCTCGACGATACAAAGTGTCCTTGAGTATGAGATAGTTCTTGGCCTAATGGCATATACAACACCCCTCATCACGAGAAGCAAAGGCCAGGTACTTCAAAGTCTGGAGATAGATAAGCACATCTCCATACTAGGGGTTGAAATATGCGATCAAAAACATGTCTCCTTTGATAAGTGGTTCGTCGGGTATAAAACAACCTGATTCGATCAGAAGTTTTGAAATTACTTCCGCAAAGACCATCGACTTTTTGGATTTCTCCAAAACAAAATCCAAATAGAATTCTTAGAGGATAACAATCCATCTACTGATCTTTCCACCGATGACGCATCGTGTCAATACATATTGAAATGGATTCACAATGGCAATGAAGGTGTTCTTGAAAAACAAGATGTAATGACGGAACCGTTGGACAACATGGACTACTTCCAATGCAAGTTTTTCAATGTGGGAATAATTGAGTTCCGGCCCAACTAGGCCGCGGCTCAGGTAATAAATCACGTATTCAGAGAGAAGATCATCCTCCTGAACAAAGACCATACCAATGGTCGACTCCACAACGACCAAGTACAATAAGAAATATTTATTATAATTGGGTGGTCGAAGCAGAGGGCTCGATGTGAGGGCACATTTCAATGCTGCAAAAGAGCATTGAGTGACTTCATCCCAATGGAAAGGAACATCCTTCTTCAATAAATGCATGAAACCCTTTGTGATCTTGGCATAGTTTGCGATGAAACACCGTAAAAAGTTTGCTTTTCCTTGCAGACTCTGAAGATGAGGTATGTTGCATGGGGGAGGGAACTAAACTATTGCCTCAACCTTTAGAGGATTGACCATGATCCCTATTGTCGAAACTATGAAACCTAGAAGACGACCCGATGTGACACAAAAACTGCACTTGTTTGGATTCAAGCGGATTCAATATTAGTGACATCGTTCAATGATAAGTTAGAGGTGTGCCAGATGATCATCTCTCTTGCGATATTGTGATGCTAAATCATCGAGATAAGACTCGACTATTTGTTTGAGGTCATGGAAAGAAAAAGACATGGCCCGCTGAAACGTAGCTCCAGCACTTTTTAGACCAAAAGGCATATTCCGATAAGCGAATGTACCCCATGGACAAATGAAAGCGGTTTTGTGTTGGTCTTCGGGTTTGATCTGTATCTGATTGTATTCAAAAAAACCATCCATGAAAGAAAAGGCCTCGCAAGCGACTCATTCATCGACTATCTGGTCAATAAATGGCATGGGGAAATTATCTTTTGGGAAGGATTTGCTCAAATCATGGAAGTCTGTACATACATGAATCATACCCTGTTTTTTATTGACTGGCATAGAATTCAACACCCATTCAGTTAATTGGACAGGGTATATGAAACCAAATTTAAGTAGTTTCTGTACCTCATCCTTAATAGTTGTTGCTTTCTTAGGATTGACTGGACAAAGCTTCTATTGGACTGACTTAATATCAGGATAAGTCATGATTTCATGTTCAACGATTCTTGGATATATGCCTAGAATTTCCTCGTAAGACTAGGAAAACACGTTGCAGAATTATTTAAATAAATACATGTAGATTTGAATCTCCTCGAGGGAGAAATATGCTCCAACGAAGATATTCTCCATGATGCCAGGGGTTCTGGAGATGTCAATGGGTATCGTTTCAGCTATTGTTGCCATATTTCCTTCAGCATAAATAATGTGCATTGCCAAAGGATTGATAGGACAAGATTTATCTCCATTCATAGTCAAAATGAATTCTCCTACTTCAATTCGTCTTAAATCTAGGAGGAAGTAAGATTTATGATGAAGATCATCCCAGGGTCTATCTGGACTAGTCATTTCCTCAATAATAACCTTGTCTGAGGGAGAGACTAAGTCTAAATAATCTGTATCAACAAGGGAAACTTGAGCCCAAATAGGCTAGAGCACCGGATCTAACTCTTGTGCGAGAGTCAGGTTGGGGTCGGCGGAAGCTTGCTGAATAATCGAGTATGCAACTTCTGCTGCAGACAAATGCATGTCCATGCCATGGTTCTTTGTCCTTTCTATCGTGGCTAATGGGGAAGGAAGATTCCATGGGTAATTAAAGTACATCATGTGAAACAACGAGAGTTGAAATTTTTTGGCTCGAGGCTGGTTAGGGACAACCAAAATGAAATGGACATTTCCAGTCAGAGGTGAGTAATCGAAAGTACCCATCAAAGGTGGGCACAAACCAACCCCTACATTTACGATGTCAGGTTGAGGGTTGTTAATCAGCGGAACCATGGATACCCCCAATGAAGGGTTAGGACGAGAGAAGGATAACTGATCAATGGTCATGATCCAGTCCTCGTGTGGAAACAACAAGACCCAGAAAACTGTTGCAACCACTGCTTTCATAGCATAGGTCCAACTCCTTCCTAACAAGATATTGTAGTCGAGAGATGCATTGACCACTTCAACTTCGACGCACATGGCTTTCCCCCCTAACTGGACGAGGAAAGAGGGGATAATCCCATGTGGTCGAAAAGAATGATCGTCGAAGGCCATAAGAAGAGTAGGTGATGGAGACAAAACAGGTTGGCCGATGGCCTTCCAACACACCAAAGACATCACGCATGTCGAGGTGCCCTCATCAACCACTGTGAAAAAAATGTTCCGAGTAAACTTTTTCATGGTGTAAGACACTACTATCTGAAATTTTATGTGGTAAGGAAGACAAGGTTTTAAGTCGGTTGTATCAAGCATGATCGTTCTCATATTATAAGTCTTAACAGATCCTAAGTTAGCTAATAGATCCTTTCTCTGAGAAGGGCAACTTTGGAGGACTTCCAAAGAAGATATTGCACAAGGGTTTTGTGAAAAATCCTCCACCACAGAGTAGTTTTGGGCGGCTCTTACATTCATATTGTGAGAATCTTTCTTGAACACACCTTTTGGGATGTGTGTCATTGTTTCTCCCAACATATTATCAATCTGGAGAGGAAGAGATGGGGTTTTGGATTCTTTACTCTTCTCAGAGGTGCTTGGCATTCCATAGTCACATGTCCTAGTTGCTATGTCAACGTTACCTTTCATCATGTATAGCTTCACAGATGAAGGATTACTCGAAGACGAGGGGGGTCCTTGACTACCCCCCTCATTGCTCGAAGAGGCTGAGGTTAGGTTTTTCCCATGGGGAAATAGGTTCCTTAACACAGAAGGTTGTTGTTGTGCCAATAACTTATGCGCCTCTACAAGTCAAGGGCACTGATGTGTCAAGTGGTCCTCCTTGCAAAGTTTACAAGGATACTTCGAATTCTTCTTTTCAGTGTCTTCCCTACCAGCATTGTTGGTGGGTTTCTTATCCCCCTTACCCTTCTTTNGTGGGTGCGATAGACTCTGGCCATAGAGGACTACCCCTATGTCGGGATCAACTTCTCTAGAGATCCTGAGATGCTGGTACCTCCTGAAGAGGAGCGAGGAGAGAGGGGTAAGTTTGTTTTCTATTTTCTGAAGTTATTTAATTTTTATGTTTTCTCAAATATATCATTTTTTTGTATATCGGAGTATCTAACACGTATGTCTTTGTTATGTGAAGATGTGGGGCCAATGCGTCCAACAGAATTTGCAAGGACAAGGCAATGTCCTTGACCAGAGGTGGGACCATCCACAGTTGGTGGACCAACAACAGTAGGGGGACCTCTAGCTGGGGAGGTCGAGAGAGTTTTAAGACAGGTAGAGTGGAACCTCATCGTTCTTACTCAGATAGTCCCCATGGTGGAGATCAAGGATATCCCACCATCCATGCAGAATCACGTTGCTGGGGTATCATGGACCTGGGTCCAGCTTTTTCGGCATCTGGCTAACACCATTATTCATTACGGCAGGGCCAACAGGCCTCGCCCTTAGCTTGTACTCGACTTATTATGTGTCGAGGGAACCTTTTGTATATTTTTGAGGGCATAAGCCCCGTGACTCTTTATTGAACACATATTGTTTGAGGTGTTCACGCCCACTTATGTACTCTGACACTTTGCAATATATATATATATATATATATATATATGCGTATTCACATATTTTTGTCTTTTATTGATTACATTTATTTTCGAATGTATTTACATGTGTGTGTGTTTCTTAAATGTGTGCAAGATGCCAATCTAATATATGATTAGCTAGAGTATCTGTAACATGATTTAATCTCCTAGTAACATGGATATACGTAATGTAATCAAAGATTTGTTCTAAGAGACGTACCCTAAGGAACCGTCGTTGTAGACTAGGATCATGAACATGGTAAAATTAATTTAACTGAGACACAACCAACTGAGGATTCAAATAGACTCGAAGGTGAGAGATACCAAGCGACAAAGCGTCACGAAGAAACTCAAGAACTGTGTTGTATTCGATGACATTGTTTGTGTTGTCACCTAAATAGATACCTCTTGAAGATAGCAACTGGCCCTGAGGTGTGAAAATCACCCAAGCTATGAAAGAAAGCCTCTGAGTGTGCCGACTAGCACCGTCCATGAACCCAACAAACACCTATGATTCACTTGACATCTGCCACAGTGAAAAATATAACATCAATAATGACACTTCCATAAAACCAAAAGACAAAACTAAAAAGTAATAGTAAAATGACTATACATATGTTACATAAATTCACCCAAGGAGACCCACCTATGAGTAAAATTTCTTGAGGTAGAGCCCATTTCTAGACTCTACCAAAACATTTCCCTCAAAGTCCACCATACAATAAATGTCCTTCTATAGTACTTCTTTTACGATGAAAGGTCTGAACCACATGGGTTTGAAATTTCCTACCCCCAAGGGGTCCTTATATTGGTCATATACTAGGAAAAGATCACCTTTAGAGAAAATCCGAGGATGAATGAACCAATCATACTGACACTTGAATTTTTGTTTGTGAGCCTCGTTAGACAAGGTCGCATAACGACGCTGCTCATTGAGATGCTCGAGGTATAGTAAATGCTCGTCAAGTGGTGAAGTGTCCTACAATAACTGTACTGCCAACTTTAGAGATGGGATATGGAAATCTATGGGTAAGACCACTTCCAGCCCATAAATGAGTTGAAAAGGTGATAAACTGGTTGGAGTCTTAACAGATGTTTGGTAAGCCCATAATGTTGAGTATAACATCAAATGCCAATTTGACTTGGTCGAATTGATCGTTCGTTGTAGAATGGTCTTAAGATATTTGTTTACAACTTCCACCTAACCATTCACTTCTGGGTAGTAGGGTGATGAATGCTCTTTCTGAAACCCAATATTTGATGTTAATTCAGTCATCATTTTGTTCTGAAAGTGACTTCCTTGGTCAGTGAAAATCTCTCTTGGGATGCTGAACCTTGATATTATCCGGTTGAAAAAAAAGAGAGATGATGTATCCTTGCCATCTGTAAACGTTGGCATAGCTTCGACCCACTTGGTGAAGTAGTCTACTGCTACTCTGATATAGAGGTACCCCCTTACTGAATGGGGGTTTCATGTAGTGTAATCAATCATGCATTTAGTGAAGGGACCAATAGTAATAACAGGAAACATGGGAGCAGGGTGTGCCCTCATCTTCCGAGAGAAGATATGACATGGGTGGCACTTCTTAACTGATTCAACACAATTTTTGATTAATGTCAACCAGAAGTAACCGACTCATAGAATATTTTGGGCTATTGACAACCCAGACAAATGACCCCCACATGCTCCAATGTGGCAATCGTTAAGAATGATTTGCGCTTCTTCATGAGTCAGACACTGACTAAGGATGCAATCTACACCTCGACGATACAAAGTGTCCTTGAGTATGAGATAGTTCTTGGCCTAATGGCATATACAACACCCCTCATCACGAGAAGCAAAGGCCAGGTACTTCAAAGTCTGGAGATAGATAAGCACATCTCCATACTAGGGGTTGAAATATGCGATCAAAAACATGTCTCCTTTGATAAGTGGTTCGTCGGGTATAAAACAACCTGATTCGATCAGAAGTTTTGAAATTACTTCCGCAAAGACCATCGACTTTTTGGATTTCTCCAAAACAAAATCCAAATAGAATTCTTAGAGGATAACAATCCATCTACTGATCTTTCCACCGATGACGCATCGTGTCAATACATATTGAAATGGATTCACAATGGCAATGAAGGTGTTCTTGAAAAACAAGATGTAATGACGGAACCGTTGGACAACATGGACTACTTCCAATGCAAGTTTTTCAATGTGGGAATAATTGAGTTCCGGCCCAACTAGGCCGCGGCTCAGGTAATAAATCACGTATTCAGAGAGAAGATCATCCTCCTGAACAAAGACCATACCAATGGTCGACTCCACAACGACCAAGTACAATAAGAAATATTTATTATAATTGGGTGGTCGAAGCAGAGGGCTCGATGTGAGGGCACATTTCAATGCTGCAAAAGAGCATTGAGTGACTTCATCCCAATGGAAAGGAACATCCTTCTTCAATAAATGCATGAAACCCTTTGTGATCTTGGCATAGTTTGCGATGAAACACCGTAAAAAGTTTGCTTTTCCTTGCAGACTCTGAAGATGAGGTATGTTGCATGGGGGAGGGAACTAAACTATTGCCTCAACCTTTAGAGGATTGACCATGATCCCTATTGTCGAAACTATGAAACCTAGAAGACGACCCGATGTGACACAAAAACTGCACTTGTTTGGATTCAAGCGGATTCAATATTAGTGACATCGTTCAATGATAAGTTAGAGGTGTGCCAGATGATCATCTCTCTTGCGATATTGTGATGCTAAATCATCGAGATAAGACTCGACTATTTGTTTGAGGTCATGGAAAGAAAAAGACATGGCCCGCTGAAACGTAGCTCCAGCACTTTTTAGACCAAAAGGCATATTCCGATAAGCGAATGTACCCCATGGACAAATGAAAGCGGTTTTGTGTTGGTCTTCGGGTTTGATCTGTATCTGATTGTATTCAAAAAAACCATCCATGAAAGAAAAGGCCTCGCAAGCGACTCATTCATCGACTATCTGGTCAATAAATGGCATGGGGAAATTATCTTTTGGGAAGGATTTGCTCAAATCATGGAAGTCTGTACATACATGAATCATACCCTGTTTTTTATTGACTGGCATAGAATTCAACACCCATTCAGTTAATTGGACAGGGTATATGAAACCAAATTTAAGTAGTTTCTGTACCTCATCCTTAATAGTTGTTGCTTTCTTAGGATTGACTGGACAAAGCTTCTATTGGACTGACTTAATATCAGGATAAGTCATGATTTCATGTTCAACGATTCTTGGATATATGCCTAGAATTTCCTCGTAAGACTAGGAAAACACGTTGCAGAATTATTTAAATAAATACATGTAGATTTGAATCTCCTCGAGGGAGAAATATGCTCCAACGAAGATATTCTCCATGATGCCAGGGGTTCTGGAGATGTCAATGGGTATCGTTTCAGCTATTGTTGCCATATTTCCTTCAGCATAAATAATGTGCATTGCCAAAGGATTGATAGGACAAGATTTATCTCCATTCATAGTCAAAATGAATTCTCCTACTTCAATTCGTCTTAAATCTAGGAGGAAGTAAGATTTATGATGAAGATCATCCCAGGGTCTATCTGGACTAGTCATTTCCTCAATAATAACCTTGTCTGAGGGAGAGACTAAGTCTAAATAATCTGTATCAACAAGGGAAACTTGAGCCCAAATAGGCTAGAGCACCGGATCTAACTCTTGTGCGAGAGTCAGGTTGGGGTCGGCGGAAGCTTGCTGAATAATCGAGTATGCAACTTCTGCTGCAGACAAATGCATGTCCATGCCATGGTTCTTTGTCCTTTCTATCGTGGCTAATGGGGAAGGAAGATTCCATGGGTAATTAAAGTACATCATGTGAAACAACGAGAGTTGAAATTTTTTGGCTCGAGGCTGGTTAGGGACAACCAAAATGAAATGGACATTTCCAGTCAGAGGTGAGTAATCGAAAGTACCCATCAAAGGTGGGCACAAACCAACCCCTACATTTACGATGTCAGGTTGAGGGTTGTTAATCAGCGGAACCATGGATACCCCCAATGAAGGGTTAGGACGAGAGAAGGATAACTGATCAATGGTCATGATCCAGTCCTCGTGTGGAAACAACAAGACCCAGAAAACTGTTGCAACCACTGCTTTCATAGCATAGGTCCAACTCCTTCCTAACAAGATATTGTAGTCGAGAGATGCATTGACCACTTCAACTTCGACGCACATGGCTTTCCCCCCTAACTGGACGAGGAAAGAGGGGATAATCCCATGTGGTCGAAAAGAATGATCGTCGAAGGCCATAAGAAGAGTAGGTGATGGAGACAAAACAGGTTGGCCGATGGCCTTCCAACACACCAAAGACATCACGCATGTCGAGGTGCCCTCATCAACCACTGTGAAAAAAATGTTCCGAGTAAACTTTTTCATGGTGTAAGACACTACTATCTGAAATTTTATGTGGTAAGGAAGACAAGGTTTTAAGTCGGTTGTATCAAGCATGATCGTTCTCATATTATAAGTCTTAACAGATCCTAAGTTAGCTAATAGATCCTTTCTCTGAGAAGGGCAACTTTGGAGGACTTCCAAAGAAGATATTGCACAAGGGTTTTGTGAAAAATCCTCCACCACAGAGTAGTTTTGGGCGGCTCTTACATTCATATTGTGAGAATCTTTCTTGAACACACCTTTTGGGATGTGTGTCATTGTTTCTCCCAACATATTATCAATCTGGAGAGGAAGAGATGGGGTTTTGGATTCTTTACTCTTCTCAGAGGTGCTTGGCATTCCATAGTCACATGTCCTAGTTGCTATGTCAACGTTACCTTTCATCATGTATAGCTTCACAGATGAAGGATTACTCGAAGACGAGGGGGGTCCTTGACTACCCCCCTCATTGCTCGAAGAGGCTGAGGTTAGGTTTTTCCCATGGGGAAATAGGTTCCTTAACACAGAAGGTTGTTGTTGTGCCAATAACTTATGCGCCTCTACAAGTCAAGGGCACTGATGTGTCAAGTGGTCCTCCTTGCAAAGTTTACAAGGATACTTCGAATTCTTCTTTTCAGTGTCTTCCCTACCAGCATTGTTGGTGGGTTTCTTATCCCCCTTACCCTTCTTTCATTGTTTCTTCTTTTCGTGAGGCTACTGGGTGGTCTTTGGGTTTGTCGTTTGCACACTATGTACATCCAACTTTTGGGTAGGGGGAATAGCTGAACCGATGGTCAGGCTAGCCGCTACCTATTGTATCGACAATTTTTGCAATTGACTTGACAATGGATCAGTGAGCTTTGTTTGTGCTTAACAAATAATTCCATCGGCATGTGGTCCAGAGCTTTGTCTAGTATTTTCAAGTATTGACCTCTGTGTGTCTAGCAAAATTTCGTAAAGTAAACTAGACTGAGAGTAAATCAGCTCTAGTTGTTGAGATCCCATTATCGCGTCTTCCTCAGAAAACACCCTGAATGTTGCGATGCCTTTAGATAATTGGGGTACCAAGACTTAAGGAACGTCTCTAGCAGGAATGTTGGTGGGACTGACACTTTTATCAAACTCTTTGGGAATCTCCATTCTCGTTTGTGATCCAATATATGGTCCTCTTTTGTTTTCTCAAAGTTGGCCAACAATTCAGTGCTGATGTCATATATCATAGGTAATTGGAAATGGTTTAAGAAATCCATTTCCAATTTGCTGAAGGAAGAGTATCATTAGAAGTCGAACTCAATGTACCATTTTGCAGTAATCCCTATGAGAGTGCATTTAAACAATTGCAATTGGATGGAGTCATCTCTCAAAGAGTTGGATGAGCACCATAAGTGGAAAGTAGTCACATGATCACGAGGATATTCATTAGGATTGGCTTTGAACTTTGGGATGTCTGAAGGAAACTTGGTCAGAATAGGAGGCCAACTTGGATCGTGACATATGGGGTCATTTAATAACCTTGTCAAGTTTGGCAAGTGCAGAGTTTCTAGAAATGATAATTTGGGTTGTGTATTATAACCAGTGAAAAAAGAGCCTAGAGTTTGACTGGCACCAAGTTGCCAAGAAACGTTAGGTTGTTGGCTAGGGATCTGGTAATAAACATGGCAATGAATAGCGTACAGATTCTGCACTTGTTGAGATGTCATCAGATGATTCCCATAATAGGACATAAAGGGATGGGCTTGCATTGCATTTCAAGGATTTTGGGAAGGGGCTGATTCGACAGGCATAGGTGTTGATCCTTGTCTGGGGTTCCATTGGGTATGGAAAGGGTTACCCGCGATCGACATCCCTGACAAGGGAACTGGTCCTTGCCACAGATTCCAAGGTCCTTGTGAGGAAGGAGTTCCTAAGTGTGCCCCCTGTGCAGGAATAGTACCCTGTACATGATGTTGTTGTCTATAACCGGGGTTGCCCCCGACCGAGATGGTAGCTGACGAGAAAGCATTGTGACCAAACGTGCCTAACAAATAGAATGGTGTCGAACCAACCAACATGTTATAAGAAGGAAGTTCTTGACCACTTGCTCCAAAAAAGTTTACGTTTGGCCCAGTGAAGTGTTGATGAACATCACTGAGCAAGGGGGTACGATGGGGGTATATGAAACTCACCATAAGGGAAAGTGATAAAGGGAGATGAAGAGCCCCTGATAGAGCCTTGCATAGAAGCATTTGAACATCCTGCCCCTAGACCTAAAGGTTGTAGAGAGGAGGAGGAAATTACAATACTCATACCAAAGCTAGGCATCTCGTATGAGAATGGAGGTCATGTCACACTCTGGGTAAATGAAGAAGTGATCACTACAATAGACGTAATCAGACCACTTCCTGAGGTAGAAGCAGTCGATACCATAGTGGCCTAGACTGATGATGGTTGGTTAGGATGTGGAACACCCCTTGAAGTGACAAGCATTGAGGGAATATGAGTATCCCCTGAATAAGTAGCAGTGTTTGTTTCCATTGCTTCTTGAGACACTATCAGGCGCTTGTAAGGATAAACCTGTATGACGATGGGCATTGATAGATCAA
>JZKD02S1788081.1:0-13631 GCA_000966675.3 Picea glauca | reverse complement strand
ATTCTATACTCGACCACATTATTCATTGTTGGCCCCAGACAAGTGCCTCCACATGAAACCACTTGGCCCAAAGGTGAATAAATTACCCATGCGATGGAAGTGAGGTTTTGAGTGTGACTTCTTGTGCTATCTGTGAACCCAACATGGACTGAATACTCCTACGAAATGTTTCAATCAAGAAAAATGACTATGAGAAACCAAGGGAAGAAAGAAATATACTAAAAACACTATCAATGTACAATATTACAATGTGTAAATACTTGAGCATTGAGGATCAAGCATAGTACTTCTTGAGGTAGAGCCCATTTTTTGGCTTCGCCAACATATTACCTTCTTAATCAAAAAAATTGTAATCTCCCTTCTGAATGGAATTCCTCACAATGTAAGGACCATGCCACATCATCTTGAACTTGCTTTCCCCCAATGCATCATTGTCCTAGTCATAGAAAAGAGCAAGGACACCCTTGAAAAATATCCTTGGGTTGAAATAATTGTCATAATCACTATTAACATGATTTTTGTGGGTCTCATTCACAATAGAAACAATGTGACACATGTCATTGAGATGCTCTTTGTGGATGATATGTTCTTCTAATTCCATTGTGTCAGGCAGAAGCTTAATCACAATCTTCAAAGAAGGAATTTGACATTCAATTCACATGAATACTTCCATCTCGTGAATGAGTTGGAAAGGTGAGAATCATGTGCCAATCTTAACTGATGTCTAGTATTCCCATAAGGCTACATAAAGAATTAAATGCCAACTTTATTTACTCTTATTGATAGTTCACTGAAGTATGGTCTTCAAAGAATTTTTAATGGCCTCCAGTTGACCATTCACTTGTGGATAATACATATATGAATGATACTAATTGAAACCAAACTTAGATGCTAATTCAGACATCATTCAGTTTTGAGAGTGACTTCCATGGTCTATGAAAATATCTCTCAGAACTTTGAACCTGGACATAACCTGATCATTGAATAGAAACAAATTTGTTATCTCACGGTTGTTTCCGAAAGTAGGAATGGCCTCCTCCCACTTTGTAAAGTAGTTTATGACCATGATGATATAGATATGTCCCCTAATTCAAGGTGAGTGGAATGTCATGAAATCAATCCCCCACTTTGTGAAGGGACTGATGATGATGACGATAAATACTAGAGCAGGGTGCATGCACATCTTCGGAGAAAATATATGACAAGGATGACATCTCTTGATCGCCTCAACAAAATATTTAAATATTGTCCACCAAAAGTACACGATGCACAATATTTTGTAGGTTGTATCCGACCCAGATAGATTAATTCCACATGCTCCACTATGGAAACTGTTAAGCACAAAATAAACCTCCTCATGATTCAAGTAATGATGAAGAATTGAATCAACCCCTTGACAATACAAAGTGTCACTAGTGATGAGGTAATTTTTCTCTTGATGGATAATTTGATGTTTATTCATCTTGTGAATGATCTGAAGAAAAATTTATAGTATGGGGATATATAAGGATATCCCCATACTAATGATCATTGGAAGCGATAAGGAATGAATGCTCATCTGGAAACAAATATGTAATAATGGTTTCCTCATCCTCCCAAGGAAACTAAGACATNATTCTATACTCGACCACATTATTCATTGTTGGCCCCAGACAAGTGCCTCCACATGAAACCACTTGGCCCAAAGGTGAATAAATTACCCATGCGATGGAAGTGAGGTTTTGAGTGTAACTTCTTATGCTATCTGTGAACCCAAAATGGACTGAATACTCCTACGAAATGTTTCAATCAAGAAAAATGACTATGAGAAACCAAGGGAAGAAAGAAATATACTAAAAACACTATCAATGTACAATATTACAATGGGTAAATACTTGAGCATTGAGGATCAAGCATAGTACTTCTTGAGGTAGAGCTCATTTTTTGGCTTCTCCAACATATTACCTTCTTAATCAAAAAAATTGTAATCTCCCTTCTGAATGGAATTCCTCACAATGTAAGGACCATGCCACATCATCTTGAACTTGCTTTCCCCCAATGCATCATTGTCCTAGTCATAAAAAAGAGCAAGGACAGCCTTGAAAAATATCCTTGGGTTGAAATAATTGTCATACTCACTATTAACATGATTTTTGTGGGTCTCATTCACAATAGAAACAATGTGACACATGTCATTGAGAAGCTCTTTGTGGATTATATGTTCTTCTAATTCCATTGTGTCAGGCAGAAGCTCAATCATGATCTTCAAAGAAGGAATTTGACATTCAATTCACATGACTACTTCCATCTCGTGAATGAGTTGGAAAGGTGAGAATCATGTGCCAATCTTAACTGATGTCTAGTATGCCCATAAGGCTACATAAATAATTAAATGCCAACTTTATTTACTCTTATTGATAGTTCACTGAAGTATGGTCTTCAAAAAAAATTTAATGGCCTCCAGTTGACCATTCACTTGTGGATAATACATATATGAATGATACTAATTGAAACCAAACTTAGATGCTAATTCAGACATCATTCAGTTTTGAGAGTGACTTCCATGGTCTATGAAAATATCTCTCAGAACTTTGAACCTGGACATAACCTGATCATTGAATAGAAACAAATTTGTTATCTCACGGTTGTTTCCGAAAGTAGGAATGGCCTCCTCCCACTTTGTAAAGTAGTTTATGACCATGATGATATAGATATGTCCCCTAATTCAAGGTGAGTGGAATGTCATGAAATCAATCCCCCACTTTGTGAAGGGACTGATGATGATGACGATAAATACTAGAGCAGGGTGCATGCACATCTTCGGAGAAAATATATGACAAGGATGACATCTCTTGATCGCCTCAACAAAATATTTAAATATTGTCCACCAAAAGTACACGATGCACAATATTTTGTAGGTTGTATCCGACCCAGATAGATTAATTCCACATGCTCCACTATGGAAACTGTTAAGCACAAAATAAACCTCCTCATGATTCAAGTAATGATGAAGAATTGAATCAACCCCTTGACAATACAAAGTGTCACTAGTGATGAGGTAATTTTTCTCTTGATGGATAATTTGATGTTTATTCATCTTGTGAATGATCTGAAGAAAAATTTATAGTATGGGGATATATAAGGATATCCCCATACTAATGATCATTGGAAGCGATAAGGAATGAATGCTCATCTGGAAACAAATATGTAATAATGGTTTCCTCATCCTCCCAAGGAAACTAAGACATCAACATGGATAAAACCAAATACATCAACTATCACAGTGGTTTCCCATAACAAAATATAACGTCATACTCTTTGGACAATGTGAACAACTACCAAATCCATTTTTTTGATATGTGAATAATTTAGGTTAGGCCCAATCAAACCATGAATAAGATAATAGATGACATGCTATTGCATGCTATCATCTTCCTGAACTAATTATACCATGCCGAATATGGATTTTTCTACCACGATGTACAATAAGAAATCCATACCAAATTTTGCATGACTAAGTAGAGGTTAAGAAATAAGCACGCTGTTAAGTGCATAGAAGGATCACTGCGTGAACTCATTCCAAATGAACGTGACCCCTTTATTCAAGAAGCGCATAAATCCCTTGGTAATGTCATCATAGTTTGTTATAAAACATCGAAGGAAATTATCCTTTCCTTAAATACTTTGTAACTAACAAACATTACACATGGAGGCAACTGAACTATTGCCTCAACCTTCAAAGGATCAACAATGATCATCTTTTTGGAAAAGATAAAACCAAACAAACTCCTTGAAACAATGTCGAAGATGCACTTATTTAGATTTAACATAATGAAATAGTAATGACATCTTTCAAAGATTATCCTAATATACATTGGATAATATTAATATGAGATCATCTAGGTATGCCTCAACAATATTCTTTAAATTATTGAAAGAGATTGGCATGGCCCATTGGAACATAGCTCCAACATTTTTTAGGCCAAAAGGAATTTTCTTATATGTGAAAGTCCCCCAAGGAGATATAAACATTATATTATGTTGATCCTTGGGCTGGATCTGAATATGATTACACCTAGAAAATCTATCCATAAAGGAAAATATTTCTATTCCTACACACTCATCGATAATACGGTCAATGAAAGGTGTGGGGAAGTTTTCCTTTGGACAATCTTTGTTCATTTCATGAAAATCCATCCAGATGTGTATGATTCCCTACTTATTTTCTACAAGAATGTTATTTGACACCCATTTAGTAAGAGGAACTAGGTAAATGAAATTGTCTTTAAGCATCTTCTCTGCCTCATGTTTTATAGTTGTTGCCTTCCTAGGATTTATTAGTCGTAATTTCTTTTGAACATTCTTGGCATTATCATAAGTACGAATATCATTTTTGACAATAGGGGGACAATGCCCAAAATTTCCTCATAATACCAAGAAAAAACATCATGAAACTCTTTGAACAAATTGGTATCTGTGCAGATCTCTTNTTTAATGGCCTCCAGTTGACCATTCACTTGTGGATAATACATATATGAATGATACTAATTGAAACCAAACTTAGATGCTAATTCAGACATCATTCAGTTTTGAGAGTGACTTCCATGGTCTATGAAAATATCTCTCAGAACTTTGAACCTGGACATAACCTGATCATTGAATAGAAACAAATTTGTTATCTCACGGTTGTTTCCGAAAGTAGGAATGGCCTCCTCCCACTTTGTAAAGTAGTTTATGACCATGATGATATAGATATGTCCCCTAATTCAAGGTGAGTGGAATGTCATGAAATCAATCCCCCACTTTGTGAAGGGACTGATGATGATGACGATAAATACTAGAGCAGGGTGCATGCACATCTTCGGAGAAAATATATGACAAGGATGACATCTCTTGATCGCCTCAACAAAATATTTAAATATTGTCCACCAAAAGTACACGATGCACAATATTTTGTAGGTTGTATCCGACCCAGATAGATTAATTCCACATGCTCCACTATGGAAACTGTTAAGCACAAAATAAACCTCCTCATGATTCAAGTAATGATGAAGAATTGAATCAACCCCTTGACAATACAAAGTGTCACTAGTGATGAGGTAATTTTTCTCTTGATGGATAATTTGATGTTTATTCATCTTGTGAATGATCTGAAGAAAAATTTATAGTATGGGGATATATAAGGATATCCCCATACTAATGATCATTGGAAGCGATAAGGAATGAATGCTCATCTGGAAACAAATATGTAATAATGGTTTCCTCATCCTCCCAAGGAAACTAAGACATCAACATGGATAAAACCAAATACATCAACTATCACAGTGGTTTCCCATAACAAAATATAACGTCATACTCTTTGGACAATGTGAACAACTACCAAATCCATTTTTTTGATATGTGAATAATTTAGGTTAGGCTCAATCAAACCATGAATAAGATAATAGATGACATGCTATTGCATGCTATCATCTTCCTGAACTAATTATACCATGCCGAATATGGATTTTTCTACCATGATGTACAATAAGAAATCCATACCAAATTCTGCATGACTAAGTAGAGGTTAAGAAATAAGCACGTTGTTAAGTGCATTGAAGGATCACTGCATGAACTCATTCCAAATGAACGTGACCCCTTTATTCAAGAAGCGCATAAATCCCTTGGTGATGTCATCATAGTTTGTTATAAAACATCAAAGGAAATTATCCTTTCCTTAAATACTTTGTAAGTAACAAACATTACACATGGAGGCAACTGAACTATTGCCTCAACCTTCAAAGGATCAACAATGATCATCTTTTTGGAAACGATAAAACCAAACAAACTCCTTGAAACAATGTCGAAGATGCACTTATTTAGATTTAACATAATGAAATAGTAATGACATCTTTCAAAGATAATCCTAATATACATTGGATAATATTAATATGAGATCATCTAGGTATGCCTCAACAATATTCTTTAAATTATTGAAAGAGATTGGCATGGCCCATTGGAACATAGCTCCACCATTTTTTAGGCCAAAAGGAATTTTCTTATATGTGAAAGTCCCCCAAGGAGATATAAACATTATATTATGTTGATCCTTGGGCTGGATCTGAATATGATTACACCTAGAAAATCTATCCATAAAGGAAAATATTTCTATTCCTACACACTCATCGATAATACGGTCAATGAAAGGTGTGGGGAAGTTTTCCTTTGGACAATCTTTGTTCATTTCATGAAAATCCATCCAGATGTGTATGATTCCCTACTTATTTTCTACAAGAATGTTATTTGACACCCATTTAGTAAGAGGAACTAGGTAAATGAAATTGTCTTTAAGCATCTTCTCTGCCTCATGTTTTATAGTTGTTGCCTTCCTAGGATTTATTAGTCGTAATTTCTTTTGAACATTCTTGGCATTATCATAAGTACGAATATCATTTTTGACAATAGGGGGACAATGCCCAAAATTTCCTCATAATACCAAGAAAAAACATCATGAAACTCTTTGAACAAATTGGTATCTGTGCAGATCTCT
The DNA here is from genome assembly GCA_000966675.3 of Picea glauca. Taxonomy (NCBI): domain Eukaryota; kingdom Viridiplantae; phylum Streptophyta; class Pinopsida; order Pinales; family Pinaceae; genus Picea; species Picea glauca. The sequence continues at coordinate 7,123 of JZKD02S1788081.1, read as the reverse complement.
TNTTATCAATTTACTAAGAATTCCCACCTTTATTATGTCCATATTTGTTATTCCTTTACGTTCTAGTCTCTTCTAGCTTTTAGAAAAGCTATCCTGGGCTTGATTTTGTTTCCTATAGCCCCAGATATGGCTATCTAAAGTTTGAATAGTCAATTTCCCCCCCAAATTCGTGGCTTGTTTCCCTGTTTGATCTATTGTAACGACCCCAATAGTTACAACTACACACGAAGCAGAAAGTGCAATTTTTTTGGCAGGAAGGAAAAGACGACAAAAATTGGACCACACAACTTGACGAAGAACACACACGCGTAGGTCAGTCAACAGGAAACGATGAATCAACAACTAGCATAACGAGTAACTGGCCGACACAAGCATAATTCAACATATAGAAATGACTACCTGACTAACTCAACATGACAACACCTACAAGCTAAGGGACAACATCCAACATCCCGACACAATGACCTCGACGACTAGTAACTAAAACCTTGATGGTGCACAACCAAGTGCATGAAGGCATTACAACCAAAATGCCAATACTACAATGACCGCGAACCATGCTCACAAGGGGTAGCACAGGCCTCATCCCAGTTATCCTTCGCTTCTATCCCTTAAGGCATGCAATGATCCCCTGAACGGGGATCATGTCGTCACCAAGTGAAAGGCATGATAAAAATCGTGGCGCAACAACATAACTGGACCCTCAACCCACTAAAATCAACGTGCTAGGAGATCAAGGAATATCTAACCACCCGACAACTAACACTAGTAGCCAATGACAATCAGCAAGATGACTAAGACATTCAAGCAACACAACAATCTCCTTGTGCAACCAAATCTATCTATGCGCCTCAAATAAAACTATTAAGGTACAAATATTCTAAAATAAAAAGGGAAATAAAGGGTAGAGGCAAAATAGTTGATATGGTTAATACAAGATAATACAACTATTTTACAAAATTTAAAAAATTCAGAAAGGTTCACATATGACCAAAATTTTGCAGTAAAAGATAGTGGTAGTTTAACCATATTAACACATGACCCATAAATATTAGAAAAAGGGGTAACGGTTAATATATATAAGATATCATTTTTAAGGGTTAATACATATAGTTCAATATATTCCATCTGTAATCATATTGGTATTTAATTACTTTTGGTTGTTGTGGTAATAAAGGATAGCATTCTGTCCTTCAATATAATAACCTTGATGTCTTTTAACAAGAATTGCATTACCACTATCTAATAAAATTGCAGTATGATTCTATTAGAAAAATAACTGAGAGTGCATTATTACTGTGACATCCCGCAAAATAAAATATATTTGGAAATTTAAATTTGCTGAAAATTTATTTCCATTTTTAGTAAATTCGAATTTGGAATTTTTTTTCCATTTATGGAAATTTCGAAGTTCGAATTTGATATTTGTAATTAAGTATTATGAATGTTGGGTAGAGATCTGATTGGACTCAAATAATTATTTGATTATGACACTTGTATAAAAACCAAATATTTATATTAACTGCAGGAGGACAAATGGAAAAACGATGTTAAAATCAGCTGACCATGACTCCATGAGTGGGGAACATGTTGGAACTACCTCTGGGCTTATTATTACAAGTCGAAAATCAGATATTTGGCCATTGGCAACCCCTAAAAATCAGGGGCTTAGAAAGCTGTGAAAATCCCCCAAGGGAGGGAAAAAGACCTGGGCAAAATTGATAAATAGCATATGCGAGGAGGCAGGACATTGCCAAGTATGCTGGGGAAAAATATTTGGAGTTCTCTTGCTATTATGAACACTACGGATTGAGTGTGAGGCAAGGGGAGTCTTCTGAAACAAAAAAACAATTACAGAGGAAGAGGTTCCAAGTTTTCCCTCATGGATTCATGGTTAGGCTAGGGGGTGAATTGGACAAGTGATTTGGCTCTCCTGTTCTACGGCTGGGAGGAATGTGGCTGTTCCCTTTGTATTCTCACGATCTGGTTCAGATATGTGCTCTACTTCTTCTTTGTCTAAAATATTTTATATCTGATGCATTATATTTATTAAATCGAAACTGTAACGATTTCCATTTTTTGTTCGAATGATTCATCTGATGTCATGTATTTATTAAATCTGAACTGAAATAATTCCAATTCTCTGGTGAATGATTCAATCACGGATGTAATGCATCTACTAATTTTGATAGATAATAATGTGTAGGAGAAATCAGGTTGAATTCATGAAACATAAAGACCGACAAAGAATATAGGGAAAGTCTAATCTCGAACAATCCCTTTCCGTATGGACGATAGAATTGCTCCGTTTATTTTTGTATGATAGTTGAAAGGGTTATGCATGGATAAATCCTAGAAGAAAATTTCCTCTAAAGTAGATCCATTGCTAGTTTCTTTCCTTATTTTTCCTCTGAGTCAAATCAATGTTGGGATTTGCATGTTAGGAGTGGAGGTTTTGATTTATTTTCAATTTGGCTAACTGTATGAATAATGCTGCGACAACTTTATGATTTTTGAAAACTATATTTCTTTTCCTATTCATTAAACAGACTGTGTAGAAAAAAGATCTGTACCTGAGGTAGGAAGATTGACTACTATACCAGTTTCCCTTACAATTCGTGAACCTAACCCGTATAAAGGTATTTCGAATAAGAGAATACAAAAACATAGAGTTATACTATATAAATTGCAATGATAGATCTATTAGATGAACTTCTTTAACAGTAAAGGAATCCTGGATGCACCTTTCTCATTTCAGAATTTTTCCTTTGCCCAACGTTGTACAACTACGACTATTCATATTTAGACTTACCTATTTTAATAATGTTGCAAAACAAAATGAAAACAAGAAGTGCGAAGTTGAGAAATCCCAAACCCCGAAATCTCAAAGTGTTGGTTCCACTTCTTTTCATTTTTGAAATTTAGGATTTGTTGTGTGCTGATGTTTGGATTTTGAAGTCACAAAATCCTGAACCCCGAAACCCAGAAGTGTTGGTTCCACATTTTTTACACTTTCAGAATATAGGATTTGTTGTGTGCTGATGTTTGGCTTTTGAAGTCATGAAATCCTGAACCCCGAAACCTCGAAGTGTTGGTCCCACACTCATTACACTTTTGGAATTTGGGAGTTGTGTTGATGTTTGTCTTTTGAAGTCACGAAATCCTGAACCCTGAAACCCTGAAGTGTTGGTCCCACATTCATTACACTTTCAGAATTCCGGAGGTGCTATGTGCTGATGTTTGGCTTTTGAAGTCGTGAAATCCCAAACCCTGAAGTGTTGGTCCCACACTCGTTACACTTTTGGAATTTGGGAGTTGTGGTGTGTTGATATTTGGTATTTGAAATAGCGAAACCCCAAACCCCGAAGCTCTGAAGTGTTGGTGCCACATCTTTTCAATTTTCAGAATTCAGGAGTTGTGGTGTGTCAATGTTTTGCATTTGAAATCACGAAATCCAGAACCCTGAAATCCTGAAGTGCTAGTACTACCTTCCTTTCATCTTTTCACAATTCGGGAGTTGTTGTGTGATGATGTTTGTCATTAGTAATCACTGAAACCCAATTGACCTATGTTTTCCACAAAACTGTAGTAACATGGTAGGAATTTTTGTTATAGGAATAACTCTATTATTATAAGGAATGGACTAGTAGAATCGATGGAGGATTTTCATCCGGGATAGAGGTAGAATAGAAATAACCAATTTTTAGCGCGATAATTTCTAAGAGTTATGCTCACCATAAGATCATACACTTTAAGTTTTCAAATTTTCATAATTAGACTATTGTTTAATGGCATAAACCGTAGAGGAAAAAAGGGATCCTTCAAAGTAAACTAGACTGGTGTAATAATGACGTTACGGACAGAAATAAATCTTATCTCTCTTAGTTTCTAAGCTCAAACGAAATTGAATTATGTCATAGAAAATAATTTTTTTTGGTGAATTTGAGGTTCATTACAATTACATTGTAACGTTGGAAGCAATGCCAAATCACAAAAAGACTGTGACAGCCATCAATGGGGTTTCACTACCTAAAATATGAGGCTTATTAGTACCCACTCTTCAATGTTGTTTATATCCCCCACCAGGTTACTTGGTCAGTCAAATAGTAAGGTGCAGTAAGGTATTAATAAAGAAACACCATTAACACAACAAACACAACAACCCTCGCTGTCATTCCCAACATCAAGCAAATAATTTTGTGGTCTGGGAATGCGGTCATAAAATCATAAAATAAAATAAAAATTAAAAAGGTTTTTATTATTATTATCGTTGGTCTATAATCGTTGTTCCCTTTTAAAAGGTTTAACAAATATAAAGGAATTGTTGGGAAATGAAAACAATAACTATCAAAACGTAAGTAAACTCAGTCACAGGTATGACTGGAATGCAGTGTGGGTGAGTGCGGTAAAGTGAAGGGGTGGAAAAGGTTTAAGCAATTAACTAGTTTTCAAAGATTCACAAAAATACTATATCTACCATAATCACATGTTCACGTTTTTTATTGCATATTCTAGGCTGTTGTCTAATAAAAATACACGATGTCTAAATTCTATCATCCAGATATCATTGAAATCGCTAAACATAAATGATGCTATCAGTATGCTATTAAAGGAATCATGTCAAACTGCAATTGGAAGATCACTGTCAATAGACATGTCTGGTCGTAGTATCATTACCAGTAAAACACATGATATAGAAACCAAGGGATATAAATAAATTTCCTCTATAAGTAAATGAATCACTGTGTAAGTGTAAGCATAGAAACATTTTTTCATGGGTGTTGGCATAGGGGCAGACCCAAGGTTCAACGCTTCAACAACGAACCAACAAAACCTTAACTACCGACCCTTTTGACAACACCTATGAAACATATGAATTCTCACCCGAGGTAGAGGCAGGGGTGCTTGCAAGACTCAGGTGTCTACAACCTTAGCTGGGACATAGATCTATGATTATAGCACTCTAATAAAGCACTTAGCACCTTATGTTCCTTAATAGAGAATCGTTATCTACTTCACTGATAAAACAAAGCCTCACAATATTCACATTAACCTCCTATATCCAATAACTTAGCATAGGTAAACAGATCAGATTGAGCGCTTAGCATAGGAAAACGGATCAGATTAAGCACTAAGAACAACCATGTAGATCAGATCTAGAATTCCCACATATAATAAGCACAAAACAAGTAGATCTATCCAACTACATGAAATCACTTACCAAAATAAGACATAAACTCATTAAGACAAGCACAAAGCACATAACACAGTGTTTACGTGGTTCACCCCCACTTTGGGTCTACATCCACCAACTCTTCTTCTTTATAGTCTTTAGTCAATCGATTACAAGAACAGAGCCTCAAAACCCTTACTTCTCACAAGACAAAAGATCTACGTAGCTCACTAGATCCTTCTTCCTTGTGCTACAACACTAAGATCTCCATAATTTGCTACAAGGACCTGCACTTACCTCCACAAGTCTTACACAGAATGCACAAAGCCTTGATCACACAGATCCAATCCTTGGAACTTAGCCTAGATCACATAGATATAACATCCAATACTTCTCTATATGGCCTAGACATCTATATATACATACAAAATAAGCCTAAACATGGGTAAACCCATGGGTCAACATCCCCTTCCCATTACATATTCCCAAAACCCCCAAAAGGTGACCAATATCTCGTGATCTCTGATTCTTCTTGCGCTCCTCCTTCGACAGGATGTCAAAGTTCCAAAATAGGTCATCATGACCAAGAAATTCCCAAAACATGGTTAAGGGAAAATAGGCTGCCAACACTCACCTGTGACTCATCCCGAGGCACTCTGGTCTGAGCAATTCTGCCTCGAATGCCTCGAGCTTGGATTGAAATTCTTCAAATTTATTCTTTATTGTGGCCTCTTGTTTAGTGAAATCCTAGATCACTGCATCATTCAATAGTCCTTCTAGGCGTTGTTCTGCTATGAGGACGACCTGTTCTAGCTCTGTTCTTTGGCCCTCAACCTATGTAAAAAACAAACATGCCTTATCTTGCACAAGTTGAAGTCGTTGAGTGACTTCCATTACTTTTATTTGAAGCATATGGATCTACTGCTGAGCTATACATTGTTCATGAGACCTCTTCATTCTGTCTACAACTGACAGGGCCTTCAGTTGTGCCTGTAGTGTATCTGTGTGCTTCTTCGCTTCTTGGAGTTGCAACTCCAATGCCTGTAACTCAGTATTATCAGTGAGGTTTTCATATGTTTGAGCTCTCCGTCTACTCAGTTGATTGCACTCCAAGGAAAGAGCTCTTAGTATGTCAACTGCACTGCGTGCAGTAGCTTCCCTTTGGTCTTGTACATCTTGAGGGGTCTCGGGCACAGTGCGGAGCTCCAAGTCTTCTATGCATTGTTGGAGCTATTCGATTACATCTTCAAGTTGTGCCACATTTTGTGGAACTCGTTCTTCAGCCTTTAATTCAATGAATGTCATAGAGTGGAGTTCCCTCTAGACCATCTCCTTTACTTTGAGTTTCTCTGCGAGCAATAGTTCCTTTTCTTTATGCATCTGGGCTTTTTCTTCATCGAACCTCTCTTGCAGAGTAAGTTTCTAACGTTCGACAGTACTGCACTACTCTAGAAGGTCTTACTGTGATTACACCAAAGCCTGGGTGCCTTGTTCTATCTCCTCCTGTGATCATCAAAGGAGAGCTTCGACTGTATCAATGATTCGGTGGAGTTGAACTAGCTCATCTCCTATTTATGATGTTCCTGCTGATAGAGGTGTAGTAGAAACTATGTGGCTAGACTATAGTGCCTGCTGCACTTCTTTAAGTTCAACCTTGATCCAAATGAGAACCTCCTCCTACTTAGCTTCCTACTTCTCTGCTATCTCCAGTGAAGCATCATTGCGATGATAAATTCAAAGTCATCTGAGGTGAGGGTGGTCTCAAATTTGGTCCTAGTTTCTTTCGATTTCTTCCTTGAGAAAAATTTCGGAGGGAAAACCTTCATTTTCTTCGAGGGGTGCTCCTCGTCTCTAGGAAGTGTAACCTCACCTTTCTTTTGTTTGACTTATGCACCATCTATCTCTTCATCATCACCTCCTTGCTCAGGTGAAATAGAAGCAGTCTTCACC
>JZKD02S1788070.1:77307-101699 GCA_000966675.3 Picea glauca | reverse complement strand
GGATTTACCTAAAGAATTATTACTCATAGGTGGGTCACCTTGGGTGACTTCTTGTACATATGTATAGTTCTTATACAATTAGTTTGTTTTATCTTTTTGTTATATGGACGTGTTGCTATTTGATGTCATATTTTTCTACCGTGACAGATGTCAAGTGAATCATAGGTATTTGTTGGGTTCGCGGACGGTGCTAGTCGATACACTCGAAGGCTTGCTTCCACAGCTTGGGTGATCTTCACACCTTAGGGCCAGTTTCTATCTTTTGAAGGTATCTATTTAGGTGACGCCACAAACGATGTCACCGAATAAAACGCAGTGATAGAGTTTCTTCGTGACGCTTTGTCGCATGGTATCTCTCACCTCTGGGTTTATTTATATGTACAACTGGTTGTGTCCCAGTTAAATGGGGTTTACCATGTTTATGATCCTACTCTACACTGACGATTCTTTAGGGTACATCTCTTAGAATGATGCTTTGATTACATTACGTATATCCATGTTCTTAGGAGACTAAATAAAATCACATATACTCTAGCTAATCATGTATTAGATTGGCATATTGCACACACATGAAAGAAGCACACACATACACATGTACATACATTGTAGAAATGTGATCCATAAGACATAAAAGATGTAAATACGCATATATATATATATATATATATATATATATATATATATATATATATATATAAAAAGTATCAGAGCACATAGGGGGGAAATAGTGCCTAAAAAAATAATATGTATGGTATACATCATGGGGCTTATGCCCTCAAAAATATACAAAAGAGTTCCCTTGGCACGTAAATAGTCTACCCTAGCTAAGCACGGGGCATGTTGGCCCTGCCATAGAGAACGACGACGTTTTCCAAACTCCAAAAAAGATGGACCCAGGTCCATGGCACCCCAACTACATGAGGCTGCATAGATGGTGGGAGATCCTAGATCTTGACCATGGGCACTATATGAGTGAGCACAGTGAGGTTCCGCTCCACCCGTCTCAACATTCTCTCAACCTCTCCGGCTGGAGGTCCCCATGCTACTGCTTCTAGTTTGGCAGTTGCTGCTGGTGCTGCCTCTGGTCGAGGACACCACCTGATCCTCACAAAATCTACTGGATGCATTGGTCCCACATCTGTACATAACAAATACATAGTTATCATATACTCTGGTACACATAAAAATGATATATATAAAAAGAAAATAAAAATTTGATTTTTTTAAAAAGAAAATGTACCTATCTCTCCTCGCTCTGCTCCAGGAGGTAGGGGCATGTCAGGGTACCTGGAGAAGTTGATCCCGACATAGGTGTAGTCCTATATAGCTATAATCTGTTGAGACCACCAGTCAAAGAAAGTATTGTCGAAAGCCTCTGTGGTCCTCCCTCCCCCCTGTCGTGCCAACAACGCTGCCCATCTACACACTGCTAGGAGCGAGGCCACTTTCCCTCACACTGTCTCTCGTGCACTAAGACAGGGCACCCTCTCGAAGAAGAACGTGTAGAAAATGGTCCCAAATCCAAAGTTTTTGTTACTCCGACCGCAACACTCAGTGAGTTGTCTCTTCATGTAGTCTATCATGGTTGTACTCCAGTTGAATATTAGTGCATTTAAGTACTGCACCGCATAATGCATGTGTGCCCAGGATGCTTGATGTAAGGCTACGGATCTAGTGATCTGCCCAATGAGTAAAACTATCACTTTCAGTGATAGTTTGGTGATATTGTGGATTGGCAATTGAGAACCTAATTTCTCAGTGTCGGCCTTGCAATGTAGTTCAATCAACTCAACAATGTTGTGGGGCCCGGGGGGGAAAGAACAAAATTTGAATGGTTCACCTCTCCTTGAGAGGCTAGTCAGAAAGTAAATGTATTTAGTCATTAGAGTCAACACTTTCCCCTCAAGCATGAACACCTCAGCGTCGGGGTGCCAATAGTCCACCAAGGCATTTAGCAGCCTGGGTTGTGCCCTCGTGAATGGACACCGGAAGAACTTCCAAAAACCTCATTGTCTCAATGCGGCCATATATGTAGGATCCTCATTGACCAAGATATCTATGTCTTCGTGCTCCGGCTCTCTCCAATGGACATGCATCCTATCAAATGACAATTTCAAAGGGTAGTTAACTCTTGTACTTTCAATTTTTCCATGTTCTTGAGGGTGTATGCAGGTTGTATTGGGCACAGTCGTATATGCACGTGGGAAGATTGTTTTCTTCCCATGAGGATACGTGGGTTGTCCTTGGACAACCCGCATACATGTAGGGCCGACCCCTTTTAGGAGTGCGCCCCCCCAAAAAAACTAAAATAAATGCAAAAGGGAAGTATTGAAATGCAAGAGGGGTTGATTTGTACTTACTTGGTCCGAGCGGAAGTTCGTTTCATCCTCTGAAGCTCCCGGAATCAACTCTTTTAGAAATGGGTTTTTTTTGTCTTTTTGGTCAATTCTTGATTTGCAATGGTGATAATGAGTTGCCAGCTTCTATTTATAGACATTTTTGGCCCTTTTTGTCATTTTTTGAACCCTTTTGTTGTTTTTTCTGGCTTGAAAATCAATTAACATGGTTGTTGAGTTTCTTATTGGATGTTACGATACACTTCACTTGTGGTTTGTAAACAATTTTGGGAGATGGGTCACTTTTAAATATTCTTTGGTAAAAGTCATTTTTTCAACTTTTGCATTTAAGTTAGGATTCCACCTCCACTTTTTTCATCTCGTTTTCTTTTTCGCTTTTCCATAGGATCGAACCCACTAAATTGTGACATAGAACCATCATTGTTTCTTTAGAAGTGTCATGATTTGGTGGTAGATCCTACCTCTACATGGATTCCCTAGGTAGATCCTGGTTGCATTTTTGGTGTCCACGCTATCATTAATGACTTTAGGCTCGGGAGTCCTTGTTAGTCTTGTCCTGATTACGAGATTGAGCCTCATATGTCTGATATGTCATCACTCTTGACCTCACCCTTGGGACTCCCAGAAAACGAGTCTTATTTTAATCCCTTTTCAGACTCTTTAAACATGAAAAGATTGTCGAGCGATCTTGTTGTCCTTCACGCTCGCCAAACTAAAATTTGAAGACATGTCTTTCTGGCAATAGTTTACCCCTTTTTCAATCTAGATGGTCAATTTTATGAACAAAGGTACGCTCTAGGAACTTAGGTTTGCTAGAAGACTATTCTTAGGTATTAGTTTAACCCTTTTTTGGGCCTCAGGGACTAAATTTACGAAAAAGGAACCCCCACGGAGTCCATAGTTAAGCTCTTTTCAGACTCCCTAAAATTGAAAATATTTTTGAGTGGCCTTGTTCCTTCACACTTATTAAAATGGTCCAGAAGAACATCCCCTATGGAATCCATAGTTAATCTCTTTTCAGACTCCTTAAAATTGAAAATATCGTCGAGTGACCTTGTTCTTTCACATTCCTTAATTGGTCCAGAAAAAAATCTACTGGTATGAGTTTACCCCTTTTTCCAGCATGTATATTAAGGAGGAAAAAGGTACAAATCGCTAGATTTTTCTCGCTGGGAGAGTTCTCCTAAGTCGATTTTATACTTTTTCCGGCTAAGGAGACTAAATCTAGAAAAAGGATGCGAGTCTATAGTTAATCTCTTTTCAGACTCCTTAAAATTGAAAATATTTACGAGTGATCTTGTCTGTGTCACACTCATTAAAATGGTTTTGAATAGACATATATTCGGTGCTATTTTATCCCTTTTTCGAACCGACTAGACCACCTTCGAAAAAGGTACCCCAACGGAGTCTTCTTTTATGCTTTTTCAGACTTTCTAAAAATGAAAAACCACTGAGCTTACCTTCTCTAGGCTCATGAAAAATACATTGAAGGGGGTGTCATCGTGTATTTATAATCACAGTTGCATCCCTGTGTCTTTGGCCTAATGCCAGCTCCATGTTGTTCTCAACTGAACCTTTGAAGCATGCCTTATACGCAATCCTTGTAGAACTTTTCCTCTGCAACCTAGCACCTTGACCCATGGAGGAATTTTTCCGAGTGTCCTTTCCCTGCACATGTCTCCTTACTATGAGCATTAGTTTGTTCCTTGCACTTGGAACTAGTATTCTTTGCGACACTAGTTCCTCCTTTGTAACGTGGCATCCTTTTATTCTTTTTCAAGCTCTTCAAAATATTGAAAAAGACAAAAAAATCAAATATACCCCAAAAAGAGGACGGGAAAAGTATTTTATTTTTATGGAATCACAATGAGTTGCCCTTGGACAAAGAACATCCTTTCATTTGTCATCAAGCATTGGGATTTAATATGACCTTAGGAAGTTGTTCTTGCTACATAGAGATATGTCCTCTTCTGGTTGGTTATTCTTCCAAACACAAGGAGAGTTTGTGTTTCCTCCTACATGATGAACTTGTGCCAATGTCATGATGCCTAAGTCGGATCATCTGTTGTTCTATTGTCCAAGGGAAGTTTTACCAACTTGATTCATCCTTTCTGTAGTTTTTCTCTTTCCCTCATGCCCGACCATCCCCATAAGTCCAATCAAGTATTTGTTTGAAATCAATGAAGCTCTCTTCCTGATCACCAAGATCCTCTTGTCTGTTCCCCGACAAGCCATCGAAGACCTATGGGTAGTGAATTCGTACACTCACATTACACTCCTATCCAAGTTTTGAAGATCTTGAAGTTGTTTCTCAAGCTCTGAAGTCCTCATCTCCAGCCATCAGGCGTCATTTGGCTTCTTGAAGATGGATATTAGACATGTATATATTTGATTTTGAGATGTATATCCATTGTGTATTGCTCGCAGATACACTATATAGAGTTATATCACATGGATATGTAATGTATTTTATTGGAAGACATGATTTATTTCATCCCAGGCATGGGTATGCCCGCCTCGGTGAGACAATTATTATTTTTGCAAATGGCACCTCCCGAGCTCTGGTCACGGGCTCACTCGCTTAATACGTTTGTGAATACTTGTAATGTATTTTGGCCATCAGATGATATTCTAACCTCACACATTAAGGGGCATCTTTTATAACCCTAAATTTCACCATAGATGCATACCTGGTATCATGCCCTCTTACTTGCTATTTTTTCCAAGCCATCACTGAGTAGCTCTTCTTAAAAACCATATTTTTGAAGATGTACGTGACCTGCACCACTACTGCCTACATACACATGCTTTCTGCACCACTAAATCTCACATACATATGCTAGTTGCATCATTACAACCCGCATATACCCACAAATGTTGCAAAAATTAAAAAGTTGCAAGGAATTCGTTGAGATTACGGGCTATTGGGTAGTTTTCCAACTGTCCCACCACCTATATCCCATCACCCAACTGAATAACCATCCTTTTGTCATATAAAAGGAGGTGTTTGGGTCTCATTCCCAAGAGAAGCATAAGAACAGTGAAACTCTACCCGTTTCACATCCCCTCCTTGCCCCAAGAATTTGCACCCACCTTGTGAGTTTTGTGGCAGAATTGTCCATTCTTGCCTTTTTCCTCCATTATAAGCCTATGTCATTTCCCTAGAGAGAATTGTGAGAGGTAAAATATAGGTGGAAGCAAAGTTGGAGCTTGGTGAAGAGGAGCCTGGACCAGGTTCGAGGAGCAGTTTACGATCTCATTGTAAGTAAACTTTGTGATATCAATAAAAGGAATACTTTTTATCTCCTGCAATATGATGTGTTCAATATTTATGTTTGATTTATGTTTTATACTGACATCTAACCCACTAATTCATATATGAGATGCATGTTTGTAGTTTCTTGTTTTTATTTTTGTGAATGAAGGTCATCGTTGGGAGGAGACTTGTAGTCAAGGAGCAATTGAACATGAAAGGATCGACACTGACGTGGAGTTTAATGTAGATTTACCAGATCTTCTTCCTTTGTATTTATTATATTAATGTGGGGTATATTTGGGGTAGGCTAAAGAGTAGGAGACTTTTAGGCGATTATATATGCTTACATGTTGAACCCTAGTGTAGTCCATAGGGGGGTTTTCCCACGATAGCATCGGTGCATGGTTGATGCACTTGTTTATGGTACAGGTTGATTACAGGTTGATGCATGGTTGATGCATGGTTCAATTTTATTGGTACAATTTGGTTTGGTGCAGGTTTATTGGTACAGGTTTACAACAATATATCTCAAAGTGATAGTGTGACAGTGGTTCCATCATTCTACTTATATGTCAAGGTGGTTGGATGGGACAAGTAAAAGTGGTTGTAGCCACCTTTCATTTGTATCTGTAGAACATAGGGGGTTGCAACCTCCTTCTAGTTGTATCCATAGAATTGGGGAGTTAGATATTCCCTCAGGTTGTAGCCTGAGAAACTAGGGGGTTGGAGCCTCCTGCCAGTTGCAGCTGGAAAACAAAGGAAGTTGGTGCTTCCAACGAATCTAATTCTTCAAGACATATAAGAAAAATCATTCCATGGTTTTCTCCCACTTTGTGTTTCCACATAAAACACTTGTGTACTATGTATGTGTATGATTGTTCATTTTTTCATTGCTTATTTACTCTGCAGTTATTGAATGATAATGCTACATTGATATAATACTTGGATTGTATGGTTAAAAAAGATTAAATTTCTCTATTACTGATTCACCACCCCTCTCAGTAATCCAACAATTGGTTTCAGAGTAGGTTCTTTAAGAAATCAGATTAACCATTGAAAGGTAGATCATGGAGAGAAACAACTTGTATAAAAATGGAATATCATAGTTTGATGGACAAAAGTATGCATTTTGGAGCATAAGGATGAAGACATATATATAGGCACAAGGATTTGAAGTTTGACAATCAATTGTAGATGGATACACATTACCAACAGTTCTACCAACAAACGATAAAGCAGTGAAACTCAGTCAAAATAATTCCAAAGCCACAAATGCACTTCTAAATGGTCTTGGTGAAATGATATTCACCAAAGTTGCACATTGTAAATATGATAAAGATATTTGGGACAAACCTCGAAATACTATGAAGGAGATTCAAAATTCAAAGAAGAAAATCTTCAAACTTACAGAGGTCGGTTCAAACAACTAAAGATGAAGGAAGATAAGAATATTGCAACTTACTTCTTATGAGTCAATGAAACCGTAAATGTAATCATGGGATTGGGAGAAGAAATTCAAGAATCTTTGATTGTTCAAAAGGTACTAAGATCTCTTCTTATGAGATTTGACCCTAATATATCAACACTAGAAGAAAGAGCATATCTAAACTCAATAAGAATGGGTGAACTACATGGAATATTCATAGCATATGAAATGAGAAATGAATAGGAAAATCCATATGTAAAAGAAGCATCCGAAAGATCAAAGAAAAAGGGAAAACAACAAGAAAAAGAACATAGCAGCAATAGTGATGTCTCAGAAGATGATGAAGAAGTGGCCAACTTTGTCAAAAGAATGAACAAGGGAACCGATGACAGATATAGAGGTAAGCTTCCTTTAATTTGTTTTAATTGTGATGGTATTGGTCATTTTGCTAACAAATGTCCTCATAAGAAAAAGAGAAATCATGAAGGTTACTCAAAAAACAAACAAACATATAGAGGCAAAAGAACCATAAAGAAATTTTTCAAGAAACGCTTATGCACCAAAGAAGACATCTCATCATCAAATGAAGATGAAATCAGTGAAAGTGAGACATAAATATTTTTATTCATGGCAATAGAAGACTCTGACAAAGAACACTCCGAAGAAGAATATGAAGAAGTCAAAGAAGAATATGAATAAGTCAAAGAAGAAATTGAAGAGGTAGAAGTTGAGTACCTAGAGGAATTGTTGAGTTCCATAGAAGTTATTAGAAGAGAAAAGAGGAAAAACAAGAAGCTACAAGTAGAACTAGACAAGAAAGAAGACACTAAGGAATTAGAACAAATGATCACAAATTTGAAGGTTCAAATTGAAGAAAATAAAAGAATTGAAGAAGAACTCAAAGAAAATATAGAAGGAAGAGGCAGGATCATTGAAAATTTGGAAGAAGAGATTGTCACATTAGGAAATGATATTCAAAAGAAAAATATGCAGAACAATTCAAAAGTTTTGAATGACATTATCAACATTCAAAGTTCTAATCATGACAAGTCCAGACTTGGATACAATCAGACAGAAAAGGGATCAAGATCTATTGGCTTTAAACCTCTCTCTTCTACTATCTGAGTTATTGACCCAGGTTTCATGTCTTTTGGGTTTCCAGCAAATCCTCTCAAACTATCGGCCCTCCTGGTAAACCAGAAGGAAACACAATACACAGAATGTACTGTGCAGTCTCACCCAAGATACCTTTCAATGGGTGGTTGTAAGACTCAGGTGTTTACAACCTAGGATTGAGTATGATATAGGGGTTTATTAACTAGAGCTATGTGCTACGAACTATGATTGTAAACTACTTATTCCTCACGAGTGCACATTTCCAATTCACAATTCAATTCCTGAACAACATAATCGTAATTCATAACAATTTATTAACTCATTTATTAAGCATAACAATGAGATGCTGAAAGAAGAAAAGAGGTACATGCATTCATCACGTTACATAGGTATTACCATGGTTCACCCCCTCCTAGGATATGTCCACAAAGATTTGTCTCTTGGCTCTTTTATTATGATAGTTCTGCATCTCTAGCGCTACGCACTTACAATTCCCTCTAATGGGTAAGTGCCCATATTGTTAGGTATTTGTTGTGGTGATAATGTATCTTGCCCCTGTCCTTTTGGTTGGTGGGTTAATGGGTCCCACAAAGTCTATTGCCCATTTATCAAATGCCTGTAATGTTACTTGTGGTCGTAGTGGCATCTCGTCCCTTCTATTGGGTTTTCCTACCCTTTGACAGACATCGCATCTCTAACAGTATTATTTCAAGTCCATGTGAATCATTGGCCACCATAGTCCTGCACATAGTACCTTATGCATGATATATTTTCCTGCATAATTCCCTCCTGCGATTCCCTCATAGGCTTCTGCTAAAATTCTTGGTCGTTTGTGCTCTAGCACGTACCTTCGTAAAATGTTGTCTGCACCCATCTTGTATAGATGTCCTGCAATCAGTTGATAGTTGGCTTCATAGACCACCAGGTTCTTCTTCTGAACGATGGTATATTATTGTGGCGCAGTACCTATGCTTAAGTATTGGATGATCTCTGCGAAGTAGTAATCAACAATTTGTACTAAGAATAATTGTGCATCCAGAAATGTGTCTTCTAGATTCGTAGGTTCTTATCCATTTGTGACCCTTGACAGGTGGTCAGGTCCTGCATTCAATTTTCTTGGTTTAACTATTACTTCAAAATCAAATTATTGAAATAGAAGTAACCATCGACAAATTCTCCCCCCCAACACTGGCTTGTTGACTAGCTATTTCAGGGTTGAGTGATTTGTAAACATCTTAAAGTGTTTCCCCAATAGGTAATGTCTGAACTTTTGCAGTGCATAGACCATGGCTATGCCTTTTCTTTCTGTCATGTTATAATTCTATTCTTAGTCGGACAATTTTTTTCTTGCGAACGCTATCGGATGATCCAAGTCTCCCGCTCCTGGATGCATTAAGATAGCTCCAAGTGCAATCGTTGATGCATCTACATGCACATGGAATGTCTTTTACCAGCCTGGAAATACTAAATATCGGTGCAGTAACCATGTTTTCCTTTAGGGTATCCAAACTGTGTTGACACTCTTCGTTCCATTGGTATTTGGTATCCTTCCTTAATAGTTTTTCCATTGGTGTTGTGATCTACGCATATCCTTTGATGAATTTCCTCAAGTATCATGTGTCCCCTAAAGTTGCTCTTAGTTGTTGGACTTTTTTGTGCTGGTAAGTTAACAATGATGGCGATCTTGGCTAGATCCACTAAAAAACCTTGTTTTCATACTATGTGGTCCAATAGTATCACAAACAATGTTCTAAAAATGAATTTATTGATATTTAATGATATCTGGCACTGTTTGCATCGTTCTAACAGTAGTCGTTTCAGCAGACTATAAACTATCCAGTCATCCAGGTATACTTAGAGGAACTGATGGATGAATTCCTTAAATGTTGCTATGACTACTCTGGAGAATATTGTGGGTGCATTCTTCAGTCTGAACTGCATGACTTTGTACTGATAATATCCCCATTCCATCGCAAACGTGGTCTTGTGTATGTCCTCCTGTGTTATCTTAATATGATGGTAGCCTAAGAATCCATCAGTGAATGAGTAATCTTCATGTCCCCCCACATTCTCTAATACTTCATCCATGAATGGTGTAGGGAATGATTCGTGTAGGCATGCATCATTCAACTTCCTCAAGTCGAGGCATATCCTAATCCCTCTTCCTTGTTTCTTGTCATGTACTACCTTCGGGATTATCCATTTTGATTCTTCAACTAGTTTGATGATGTTGGCTTTGAGCATCCTATCGATCTCATCTTTCACTTTCTGTTTATATATGGGTTTCAGTCTATAGGGCCATTATCTTATAGGTCTCGCTTTAGGTCTGAGTGGTATCTTCATTTCTCCTAGTTCTCCTACTATACCTTTCATATCTGTAAATGTTGTGGGAAAAAGGTCGTTATATTCACGCAACAATTTTGTGATGCTTTCTACTATTTTCTCAGCTTAGTAGTCTCCAATGCTAGCCATTTTGGGCTGCTCAACTGTCCCAATGTTAACTTTCTTTACCTTGATTGGTGCGGAAATGACTTCTGATTCTATGGGTGGTCCTTCCACATATATTTCTCCTTTTACTTCTTCGATCTGAATGTCACGTGGGTCATCTTCATATGGTGCTTGCTCCTGTACATGATAACATTAAAATAGTTTATTGACTGACTGTTTATTTCGTTGTTGCTCTTCTGTGATAAATTTTGTTTCCGGTTCTTCAATGAATATTACTCCTTTGATTCGTTTGAGAGCCGCATCTATGTTGGGGTTTTCATGCTTGAATGAGAAAGTGATTGTGAAATTTTGTTGCAACGTCCTCCATATTGTAGTTCCTTTGCGCAATTCCTGGTATGTGTACCAGTTTGTTGGTATGCTCTCTAAAGTATGTATGAAGTGATGAGGCAATTCCTCTAGTGGCATCATTTTCAATAGTGTTTTTCACTTCGCCAAGTGTTACGTTGGTGCCTCTTGTCCTTGGTATTGTTGTTGTCTGTTGTATTCATGTTCTGTGTCAAACCTTATGTCCAGTAAGAGCTTACATTGATACCATTATGTGATGGTATATTTATGTGCACCCCACCATCTTGCAGGTGTGTCCTTGAATGCTAAGTCAAGTGCTAACAGTTGTTGGTTCTCTAATACTTCATCTTCGTATTGTGTCAAAAATGTTTCCAAATCATTTAGCCTGTGGAAACTTGGTGGTTCTCTGATTTATGTGACTACCCATCTTATTGCACGATCTATTCTTGCACATCTTTATGTGGATACTTCGTGTAATCTCTGCTGCTAGTTTTTGAACCCAGTGTCTGAGTCTGTTGCACATGAAGTAATGCTCTACCAACTGAGTACCCCATCTACAGTTGGGTTTATGTAATCCTCATCATGCGCAGTTGTTCTGTATAGCTAGCCGATCTCCTCTAAGTCCAGGCAAGTGGGTTCTACGAACCTCTCCCCTTCCGATGGATCTAGTGGTGCTATGAACTTGTACTCTCCAGATTCAAATGTCATTTTTCTAGTTTTCAAATTGATTATGGTCTGGTTGTCAAACGCCCAATCCAGACCAAGTAGTTTCGGGTAAGGTTTTGTGCCATCTACTATTTCAATGACTTCAAAGTCTACTTTAGTGCACACTCCATCGAGGTCAACTGCTACTCCTTTCAGTCTACCTATTGGTAGGACTCTATCCTGGTTGGTGAGTTTTAATTGGACATTTGAGTATCCCAGTGTTGGCTCTCCCATGCATTGCTAGGTCTTCTTTTGAAACACATTCACTTTGGATCCTAGGTCTAGTATAATTTCTCCCATATTGAAATCCCAAATGTTAACAGTTAGTCTAAATTCTCTACTTGTTCTTCTTCTGGTGTGTAGGTGATTGACGATTTTTAGTTCTAGGTTCTCTTCCATCTCGCTGATACATTTCTCTAATATGTTTTGCAATATTTTCACAGATGAAGGATCACTTAATANCGTTGAGATTACGGGCTATTGGGTAGTTTTCCAACTGTCCCACCACCTATATCCCATCACCCAACTGAATAACCATCCTTTTGTCATATAAAAGGAGGTGTTTGGGTCTCATTCCCAAGAGAAGCATAAGAACAGTGAAACTCTACCCGTTTCACATCCCCTCCTTGCCCCAAGAATTTGCACCCACCTTGTGAGTTTTGTGGCAGAATTGTCCATTCTTGCCTTTTTCCTCCATTATAAGCCTATGTCATTTCCCTAGAGAGAATTGTGAGAGGTAAAATATAGGTGGAAGCAAAGTTGGAGCTTGGTGAAGAGGAGCCTGGACCAGGTTCGAGGAGCAGTTTACGATCTCATTGTAAGTAAACTTTGTGATATCAATAAAAGGAATACTTTTTATCTCCTGCAATATGATGTGTTCAATATTTATGTTTGATTTATGTTTTATACTGACATCTAACCCACTAATTCATATATGAGATGCATGTTTGTAGTTTCTTGTTTTTATTTTTGTGAATGAAGGTCATCGTTGGGAGGAGACTTGTAGTCAAGGAGCAATTGAACATGAAAGGATCGACACTGACGTGGAGTTTAATGTAGATTTACCAGATCTTCTTCCTTTGTATTTATTATATTAATGTGGGGTATATTTGGGGTAGGCTAAAGAGTAGGAGACTTTTAGGCGATTATATATGCTTACATGTTGAACCCTAGTGTAGTCCATAGGGGGGTTTTCCCACGATAGCATCGGTGCATGGTTGATGCACTTGTTTATGGTACAGGTTGATTACAGGTTGATGCATGGTTGATGCATGGTTCAATTTTATTGGTACAATTTGGTTTGGTGCAGGTTTATTGGTACAGGTTTACAACAATATATCTCAAAGTGATAGTGTGACAGTGGTTCCATCATTCTACTTATATGTCAAGGTGGTTGGATGGGACAAGTAAAAGTGGTTGTAGCCACCTTTCATTTGTATCTGTAGAACATAGGGGGTTGCAACCTCCTTCTAGTTGTATCCATAGAATTGGGGAGTTAGATATTCCCTCAGGTTGTAGCCTGAGAAACTAGGGGGTTGGAGCCTCCTGCCAGTTGCAGCTGGAAAACAAAGGAAGTTGGTGCTTCCAACGAATCTAATTCTTCAAGACATATAAGAAAAATCATTCCATGGTTTTCTCCCACTTTGTGTTTCCACATAAAACACTTGTGTACTATGTATGTGTATGATTGTTCATTTTTTCATTGCTTATTTACTCTGCAGTTATTGAATGATAATGCTACATTGATATAATACTTGGATTGTATGGTTAAAAAAGATTAAATTTCTCTATTACTGATTCACCACCCCTCTCAGTAATCCAACAATTGGTTTCAGAGTAGGTTCTTTAAGAAATCAGATTAACCATTGAAAGGTAGATCATGGAGAGAAACAACTTGTATAAAAATGGAATACCATAGTTTGATGGACAAAAGTATGCATTTTGGAGCATAAGGATGAAGACATATATATAGGCACAAGGATTTGAAGTTTGACAATCAATTGTAGATGGATACACATTACCAACAGTTCTACCAACAAACGATAAAGCAGTGAAACTCAGTCAAAATAATTCCAAAGCCACAAATGCACTTCTAAATGGTCTTGGTGAAATGATATTCACCAAAGTTGCACATTGTAAATATGATAAAGATATTTGGGACAAACCTCGAAATACTATGAAGGAGATTCAAAATTCAAAGAAGAAAATCTTCAAACTTACAGAGGTCGGTTCAAACAACTAAAGATGAAGGAAGATAAGAATATTGCAACTTACTTCTTATGAGTCAATGAAACCGTAAATGTAATCATGGGATTGGGAGAAGAAATTCAAGAATCTTTGATTGTTCAAAAGGTACTAAGATCTCTTCTTATGAGATTTGACCCTAATATATCAACACTAGAAGAAAGAGCATATCTAAACTCAATAAGAATGGGTGAACTACATGGAATATTCATAGCATATGAAATGAGAAATGAATAGGAAAATCCATATGTAAAAGAAGCATCCGAAAGATCAAAGAAAAAGGGAAAACAACAAGAAAAAGAACATAGCAGCAATAGTGATGTCTCAGAAGATGATGAAGAAGTGGCCAACTTTGTCAAAAGAATGAACAAGGGAACCGATGACAGATATAGAGGTAAGCTTCCTTTAATTTGTTTTAATTGTGATGGTATTGGTCATTTTGCTAACAAATGTCCTCATAAGAAAAAGAGAAATCATGAAGGTTACTCAAAAAACAAACAAACATATAGAGGCAAAAGAACCATAAAGAAATTTTTCAAGAAACGCTTATGCACCAAAGAAGACATCTCATCATCAAATGAAGATGAAATCAGTGAAAGTGAGACATAAATATTTTTATTCATGGCAATAGAAGACTCTGACAAAGAACACTCCGAAGAAGAATATGAAGAAGTCAAAGAAGAATATGAATAAGTCAAAGAAGAAATTGAAGAGGTAGAAGTTGAGTACCTAGAGGAATTGTTGAGTTCCATAGAAGTTATTAGAAGAGAAAAGAGGAAAAACAAGAAGCTACAAGTAGAACTAGACAAGAAAGAAGACACTAAGGAATTAGAACAAATGATCACAAATTTGAAGGTTCAAATTGAAGAAAATAAAAGAATTGAAGAAGAACTCAAAGAAAATATAGAAGGAAGAGGCAGGATCATTGAAAATTTGGAAGAAGAGATTGTCACATTAGGAAATGATATTCAAAAGAAAAATATGCAGAACAATTCAAAAGTTTTGAATGACATTATCAACATTCAAAGTTCTAATCATGACAAGTCCAGACTTGGATACAATCAGACAGAAAAGGGATCAAGATCTATTGGCTTTAAACCTCTCTCTTCTACTATCTGAGTTATTGACCCAGGTTTCATGTCTTTTGGGTTTCCAGCAAATCCTCTCAAACTATCGGCCCTCCTGGTAAACCAGAAGGAAACACAATACACAGAATGTACTGTGCAGTCTCACCCAAGATACCTTTCAATGGGTGGTTGTAAGACTCAGGTGTTTACAACCTAGGATTGAGTATGATATAGGGGTTTATTAACTAGAGCTATGTGCTACGAACTATGATTGTAAACTACTTATTCCTCACGAGTGCACATTTCCAATTCACAATTCAATTCCTGAACAACATAATCGTAATTCATAACAATTTATTAACTCATTTATTAAGCATAACAATGAGATGCTGAAAGAAGAAAAGAGGTACATGCATTCATCACGTTACATAGGTATTACCATGGTTCACCCCCTCCTAGGATATGTCCACAAAGATTTGTCTCTTGGCTCTTTTATTATGATAGTTCTGCATCTCTAGCGCTACGCACTTACAATTCCCTCTAATGGGTAAGTGCCCATATTGTTAGGTATTTGTTGTGGTGATAATGTATCTTGCCCCTGTCCTTTTGGTTGGTGGGTTAATGGGTCCCACAAAGTCTATTGCCCATTTATCAAATGCCTGTAATGTTACTTGTGGTCGTAGTGGCATCTCGTCCCTTCTATTGGGTTTTCCTACCCTTTGACAGACATCGCATCTCTAACAGTATTATTTCAAGTCCATGTGAATCATTGGCCACCATAGTCCTGCACATAGTACCTTATGCATGATATATTTTCCTGCATAATTCCCTCCTGCGATTCCCTCATAGGCTTCTGCTAAAATTCTTGGTCGTTTGTGCTCTAGCACGTACCTTCGTAAAATGTTGTCTGCACCCATCTTGTATAGATGTCCTGCAATCAGTTGATAGTTGGCTTCATAGACCACCAGGTTCTTCTTCTGAACGATGGTATATTATTGTGGCGCAGTACCTATGCTTAAGTATTGGATGATCTCTGCGAAGTAGTAATCAACAATTTGTACTAAGAATAATTGTGCATCCAGAAATGTGTCTTCTAGATTCGTAGGTTCTTATCCATTTGTGACCCTTGACAGGTGGTCAGGTCCTGCATTCAATTTTCTTGGTTTAACTATTACTTCAAAATCAAATTATTGAAATAGAAGTAACCATCGACAAATTCTCCCCCCCAACACTGGCTTGTTGACTAGCTATTTCAGGGTTGAGTGATTTGTAAACATCTTAAAGTGTTTCCCCAATAGGTAATGTCTGAACTTTTGCAGTGCATAGACCATGGCTATGCCTTTTCTTTCTGTCATGTTATAATTCTATTCTTAGTCGGACAATTTTTTTCTTGCGAACGCTATCGGATGATCCAAGTCTCCCGCTCCTGGATGCATTAAGATAGCTCCAAGTGCAATCGTTGATGCATCTACATGCACATGGAATGTCTTTTACCAGCCTGGAAATACTAAATATCGGTGCAGTAACCATGTTTTCCTTTAGGGTATCCAAACTGTGTTGACACTCTTCGTTCCATTGGTATTTGGTATCCTTCCTTAATAGTTTTTCCATTGGTGTTGTGATCTACGCATATCCTTTGATGAATTTCCTCAAGTATCATGTGTCCCCTAAAGTTGCTCTTAGTTGTTGGACTTTTTTGTGCTGGTAAGTTAACAATGATGGCGATCTTGGCTAGATCCACTAAAAAACCTTGTTTTCATACTATGTGGTCCAATAGTATCACAAACAATGTTCTAAAAATGAATTTATTGATATTTAATGATATCTGGCACTGTTTGCATCGTTCTAACAGTAGTCGTTTCAGCAGACTATAAACTATCCAGTCATCCAGGTATACTTAGAGGAACTGATGGATGAATTCCTTAAATGTTGCTATGACTACTCTGGAGAATATTGTGGGTGCATTCTTCAGTCTGAACTGCATGACTTTGTACTGATAATATCCCCATTCCATCGCAAACGTGGTCTTGTGTATGTCCTCCTGTGTTATCTTAATATGATGGTAGCCTAAGAATCCATCAGTGAATGAGTAATCTTCATGTCCCCCCACATTCTCTAATACTTCATCCATGAATGGTGTAGGGAATGATTCGTGTAGGCATGCATCATTCAACTTCCTCAAGTCGAGGCATATCCTAATCCCTCTTCCTTGTTTCTTGTCATGTACTACCTTCGGGATTATCCATTTTGATTCTTCAACTAGTTTGATGATGTTGGCTTTGAGCATCCTATCGATCTCATCTTTCACTTTCTGTTTATATATGGGTTTCAGTCTATAGGGCCATTATCTTATAGGTCTCGCTTTAGGTCTGAGTGGTATCTTCATTTCTCCTAGTTCTCCTACTATACCTTTCATATCTGTAAATGTTGTGGGAAAAAGGTCGTTATATTCACGCAACAATTTTGTGATGCTTTCTACTATTTTCTCAGCTTAGTAGTCTCCAATGCTAGCCATTTTGGGCTGCTCAACTGTCCCAATGTTAACTTTCTTTACCTTGATTGGTGCGGAAATGACTTCTGATTCTATGGGTGGTCCTTCCACATATATTTCTCCTTTTACTTCTTCGATCTGAATGTCACGTGGGTCATCTTCATATGGTGCTTGCTCCTGTACATGATAACATTAAAATAGTTTATTGACTGACTGTTTATTTCGTTGTTGCTCTTCTGTGATAAATTTTGTTTCCGGTTCTTCAATGAATATTACTCCTTTGATTCGTTTGAGAGCCGCATCTATGTTGGGGTTTTCATGCTTGAATGAGAAAGTGATTGTGAAATTTTGTTGCAACGTCCTCCATATTGTAGTTCCTTTGCGCAATTCCTGGTATGTGTACCAGTTTGTTGGTATGCTCTCTAAAGTATGTATGAAGTGATGAGGCAATTCCTCTAGTGGCATCATTTTCAATAGTGTTTTTCACTTCGCCAAGTGTTACGTTGGTGCCTCTTGTCCTTGGTATTGTTGTTGTCTGTTGTATTCATGTTCTGTGTCAAACCTTATGTCCAGTAAGAGCTTACATTGATACCATTATGTGATGGTATATTTATGTGCACCCCACCATCTTGCAGGTGTGTCCTTGAATGCTAAGTCAAGTGCTAACAGTTGTTGGTTCTCTAATACTTCATCTTCGTATTGTGTCAAAAATGTTTCCAAATCATTTAGCCTGTGGAAACTTGGTGGTTCTCTGATTTATGTGACTACCCATCTTATTGCACGATCTATTCTTGCACATCTTTATGTGGATACTTCGTGTAATCTCTGCTGCTAGTTTTTGAACCCAGTGTCTGAGTCTGTTGCACATGAAGTAATGCTCTACCAACTGAGTACCCCATCTACAGTTGGGTTTATGTAATCCTCATCATGCGCAGTTGTTCTGTATAGCTAGCCGATCTCCTCTAAGTCCAGGCAAGTGGGTTCTACGAACCTCTCCCCTTCCGATGGATCTAGTGGTGCTATGAACTTGTACTCTCCAGATTCAAATGTCATTTTTCTAGTTTTCAAATTGATTATGGTCTGGTTGTCAAACGCCCAATCCAGACCAAGTAGTTTCGGGTAAGGTTTTGTGCCATCTACTATTTCAATGACTTCAAAGTCTACTTTAGTGCACACTCCATCGAGGTCAACTGCTACTCCTTTCAGTCTACCTATTGGTAGGACTCTATCCTGGTTGGTGAGTTTTAATTGGACATTTGAGTATCCCAGTGTTGGCTCTCCCATGCATTGCTAGGTCTTCTTTTGAAACACATTCACTTTGGATCCTAGGTCTAGTATAATTTCTCCCATATTGAAATCCCAAATGTTAACAGTTAGTCTAAATTCTCTACTTGTTCTTCTTCTGGTGTGTAGGTGATTGACGATTTTTAGTTCTAGGTTCTCTTCCATCTCGCTGATACATTTCTCTAATATGTTTTGCAATATTTTCACAGATGAAGGATCACTTAATATTTTTATGCATGATTACAAAAAGCATTTGATTGTACTTACTTGTCCCTTGGGATGCATTCTGTTGGTATGATCCAATGATGGAGGAATCTCATATTCTGGGGCTTCCTTGAATGGTTGTGTAGTTGAAGTCGACGTTGTGTTCCCCTTCTGAAATTCTTGTTTGGCTTCCTTAAAAGTCTCATTTTCTTTTGGCGCGTCAAACTTGTTTCATGGTTAAATGTTCTTCTTTATCCATTGGTTATGTGCTAGTTCCTATCGAACTGCATCACTTCCTATTTTCGTTCCTCCATGAGTGACTATATTGATGTTTCTTCTGTCATCCCTAGCTTCAGCTGAAATCCAATGGACATTCTGATTGTTCTAATTCCTTTTTTTCTTGATCTTTACTAGTAGTGTCGAACATTCCTCTGTATCATGGTCTGATGCACGACAATACATACAAGTTGTTGGTGGAAGTGGACATTCTCGTGCATAATGTTGCTGACAATTGTGACATGTGACAGGTCCTCTACCATGCCTGAAACCTCCTCTGGCTCGTCCTCCTCCTCGGTCACCTCTCGATGTGTTATACTATGGTGCCTGATTATACTGCGTAGTATTGTACTGGGGCTGTGCTGGGTTATATTGCGGTTGCACTTTATTGTATGGTTGTTGCACAGTATTACACTGTTGTTGTGCAGTGTTGTATGGATCTAGAGTTTGATTAAACTGTGGCGTGGCTTACCCAGTCATCATTTCGGCCTGTACCCTGTATGCATCTGATGTTCTTTCCCGCATCATCTCCATAGTTCTGCAATCTTTGTTGTCATGGCCTACTGACTTACAAAAGGTGCAATATGAATTCTTTGGAACTGTTTGGTATCTCTGCATCATTGTGCAGTGATAAGGGTTATGACCCAGTTTCTTGCATATTTCGCACCATAAACTTGCATATGGTAGTGGATTTGGCATACCTGTTGCCATATACTGCGCAAATGTTGGGAATTCATTCATGTGGTGTCCTTATGTCCTGCATGTGGTGCACCAAATGGCTTCTCATTTTTCCTTGTTCTTATTCTGGTTCAGCTAAAATATTGGATTCTTCAAATCCTCCTTCAATTCCTCAATAGCTAGGTCCATCTGCTAGTACTAGTTCTCTTCCAATTGCAAGGTTGCCTGCAGAGCCTCTACCTGCATTTGAAATTTTTGTTGTTGTAGGGGATATTTTAAGTGTGGGAGTAGTGAGTTGAAAAACATGTGACGATGTTGCATCTCGGTCATAAGGTCTTTTAGTTTTCCTTTCAGTCGCTTGAACCTCTGATCGATCTCCCATACCAATTCTCCTAGATTTTGTCTTATTTCAATCATCTCGTTCATGTATTGATCCTCTTAGCTCGGCTTCTGGATCTCATTAATCAGTAGCTTCTTAATGTCTTCCAGTGCCCTCATTGTCTTAGGGGAAATGTTCGTGTCTAGACTCATGTACCAGTCTAGTGTGCGGTCTCTTAGCGTAATCACTAGTTGGGCGAGTTTGTTATCTTTATCAGTGATCTTTTTTTCCTCCCAGATATTTGCACAAATGAACAAATGCTTCTCAGGGTATTTTGTTGCTTCTCCTCAAAATTATGGTAATCCGATAGTGGGATTGTGTCCTGCCATTTTGAATACTAAGCTACTACCTCCTCCGCGTGGTGTAGATACTTGACTAGTGCTGTCGAAACTAGTTCCTCGAGTTGTTGCTCCTAGTGTAGATGTACTTCTTGCTGTCTGACTTCCTTCGAAATTCGGTTGTCTAAACGGTGGTGTTCTCTTTGGTGTATCAGTCACACATGGGTTTGTGGGTTCCAAACTGACATTAATATGGATAGGATGGTTGCCTTATGCTCCCATTCTTGAGCCTCTTGTCTTGCACAGTCTCACTTGAGATAGATTTCAATGGGTGGTTGTAAGACTCAGGTGTTTATAGCCTAGGATTGAGTATGAGATAGGGGTTTATTAACCAGAGAAAAGTGCTATGAAATATGAATGTAATCTACTTATTCCTCATGGGTGCATGTTTCCAATACACAGTTCAATTCTCGAACATCATAATCCTAATTCATAACAATATATTAACTCATTTATTAAGCATAAAAATGAACTACTAAAAGAAGAAAAGAGGTACATGCATTCATCACATTATACAGGTATTATCGTGTTTCACCCCCTCCTAGGCTACGTCCACAAAGATTTGGCTCTTGGCTATTTTATTTTGATAGTTCTGCATCTCCAGTGCTACGGGCTTACAATTCCCTCTGATGGGTAAGTTCCATATGAGGTGAACTAGATCACACCAGACTCCATAGCTTGTGATATAATCCTCACATATTCCTCCTCTCCTCCATTATATCTCAAAAACTTACAAACTTGGTTGATGACCATATTACATAACGCATTAACTTGTATCTAGCTACGATAGAGTATTACAGAAACTGAACTAATACAAAAGTGAATCAACCTCTCTATGATACCTGTATATCTCTATTTATATATATCAGGCTCTTCAAGATTTTTACAATTTATTACCAAAACCCTAACCCTACCGACGTTAGGTCTTCCTCCCATGCACGCGTGCTTTTCTTCCTTCAACTGTCATTTTCCTTGTGCATGCTTTCTTGCACGTGCATGTGTTGTTACCTTCCAGCTGTTACTTTCATTTCTTCATGCTTTCTTTCTCACGATCATCCTTATTTCCACTTTGGCCTAGTGCCAACAAGATCCAAAACAACAGAACAAGAAACATATCCAAAAGTCTATGCAAAAACAATAAAAGGGGATAGGAAGGTCTACAGAGAAAATTACAGGGACACTCCTCCACCGAGAAGATTCAGATTTCATAATCAATGACTGACAGAAATAGATAGGTCTCAGGAAGAAGAAGGATTCATAAGAGAACCTCCTTTCAGAAGATCTTCAACTCCTAGGTATCAAACTATCTTTTTTGGTTTATGTTATGCATGTAATAATGTTGGACATAATGATGTGAATTGCAGAGCTAACAACAGGAACATAAACAGATTTGAAACTCATACACAAAAGGGTTATCCAAGAAGGTCTAGTGAAACACAAAGAAGAAGTTACAACAGGTTTGAATCATTAAGCACTGAAGTGGAATTCTACAAGTGTAACAACTTTGGACACATGGCCAAATATTGCAAAATGAAAATCCCTCCTAGAGAACCACAACAAAACATCAAGAATCATAGACAAGAACCTCAGAAAAGGACATGGATAAGAAAGCAAAATCAGTACATCAATGAAGAATGCACACTCACTCTACAAGCTAAGTAGAAGAAGCGTGGTTGGTATGTTGACAATGGTTGTTCAAAATACATGACATGTGATAGAGATAGGTTTCTTACACTAAGAAAGGAAAGAGATGGATCAGTCTCCTTCTGAAATGATCATTTAGCTAAAATCATTGGAAAAGGCACAGTCAGAATTGGGAACAAGAATACAAAAGAATAAAATGTTCTACTAGTAGAAGGTATGAAACATAATCTTCTAATTGTGAGTAAAATGTGTGACTAAGTTCATAAATTTACTTTCGATTCAAAAAAGTGCGAGATAAGAAAAGAAGGTCCAGGAAAATTGATTTCTACAACTGCGAGAACTTCAAGCAACATATATGTGTTAAGTGAAATTGGAAATGAAAAGTGTTGTCTAGGAAAGGAAGATAAAACTTGGCTATGGAACAGAAGAATGGGTCACATACATTTTGATAACATTATCAAATTCAGCAAAAGAGAAGAATTCAGAGAAATGCCCCAGATCACGAAACCAACCAACACTTTATGCAAGCATTGACAACAAGGAAAGAAAACAAAGACAAGGTTCAAATCAAAGGAATATCCAGCAACAAGACCACTAGAAATTGTGCATACTGATCTAGTTGGGAAATTGTGCATACTGATCTAGTTAGACCAACTACAACAAAGAGTTTAAAAGGTGATAAATACTTTATGTTATTAGTTGATGGTTATACAAGAATGACTGCAGTTTTCTTTCTCAAGAATAAGTCAGAATCTTTTGAAAACTTCAATATCTACAAGGAAATGGTTGAAAATGAAATGGATTCAAATATCAAATGCTTGAGATATGATAATGGAGGAGATTTCACTTCAAAGGAATGTATGGACTAATGCAACAGTCATGGAATAAAAAGGAAATTCTCCATTGCTAGGACACCTCAACAGAATGGAGTTGTTGAAAGAAAAAACATGACAGTATAGGAAATGGCTCAAACAATGCTAATGGATTCCAAATTGACAGATATTTTTTGGACACAAACAATGTATACAAAATATCACATTCAAAATAGATTAATGCTCAAAAACAACACTAACAAAACTCCCTACGAGCTATGGAAAGGAAGACCAACAAATGTGAATCACTTTAGAGTTTTTGGAAGCAAATGCTACATCAAAAGAGAATATGGAAAAATGGGAAAGTTTGAATCTCATGTGGAAAAAGGATTACTTTTTGGTTACTCAAGTACCAGGAAAGCATACAAGTGTTACAACCGGATATTGAACAAAGTTGTGGAAAGCATCAATGTAAAAATTGATGAAATAGGTAGACAATAATTAAAGGAAGAAGAAAATGAATCAATGGAACAACTTTACGAAGAAGAAACATAAGATGAAAAATAAGTTGAAGGGGAAGATGAAGAGGAACTGATAGAAGTAGAACAACAAGTTCAACAAGTGCCTCCAAAGACACCTAACAGACGAGTATAGAAGAATCATCCTTCAGATCATATTATCGGAAACAAATATGCAGGGGTTGAGACTAGAAGAAGAATCCATTCACCATAACAAGCACACCTAACACTCTCATCTACGATTGAATCAACCTATTTAGAAGAGGCCAGCAAGGATGAATTTTGGAATAAGGCCATGGATGAAGAATTGGATCAAACAAAGAAACATGACACTTGGGAATTGGTTCCAAGACCAAAGGATAAGAATGCGATCGACACAAAATGGTTATGCAGGAATAAATTGAATGAATATGTACAGGTTACAAGGAACAAATCTATATTGGTATGTAAAGGATATGCACAGGTTGAAGGAATCGACTTTGAGGAGACATTTGCCCCAGTTTCCAGAATGGAAGCAATCCGATTGATTTTAGCTTATGCATGCTCCAAAAATTTTAAAGTGTATCAGATGGACATAAAATCAACTTTTCTGAATGGAGAACTTGAAGAAGTATACATTGAACAACCAGAAGGATTTCAGTTGTCAGAGAATGAAGATTATGAGTGTAAATTAAAGAAGTCCTTGTATGGTCTAAAACATGATCTTAGAGCATGGTACTCTAGAATGGATAAATATCTAAAGCAGGCAGGGTTCAAAAAAGGAAGTGCAAACAACAACATCTACATCAAGGTAAGTCAATATAG